>JAHWFP010212104.1:79177-115084 GCA_023313725.1 Lithobius niger | reverse complement strand
CAACGTGAATAGGTTTGCATCCGTATTTATTAAACTTACAGGCGTATTCCAGAAATCCACTCAAGAGTGGGGCTAAAGGTGAGTGTAAGGGTCAAAAGGTACCTATAGAAAATACCCTCAGATGTTAGGACACTCACATTCGCTCTTGTGGCTGTACTAAAATTGTTGACCCTTACCTCAGATGCTTGCACTCACATTTGCCCTCTCACACTCACACTTGAGTAGATTTCTGAAATACGGCTATTACATTTTCAGTGGAAGGCGGTCGTAAATAAAGGTATATAGGAACTTTTTCAAACCCCTACATTCACAGGTCTGCAAAAATAGAGGTGAAAGGGGGGGGGGTGGTTGAGGCTTAATGGTGCGTCCACAATTAGGTCATGAGAACCAACCTCATTCACGCAGTAATAGTAATGAACGGTCCGTTCTGAGGTTGGAATCCTGGAATCAGTATTGCAGTCCTCGAATAACCTCAGTTTTAACGTTTTCCTTCACAACGTTATTTACCAAAAGAGCGTTAAAAAAAAAACAAGTGGGGGGTAGGATGAAGGGGGGGGGGACGAGTCTCAATGTTCGGTCGTCCTTGAGCGACTAGGAAAATTGTTTCGTCAGGTGGAATTCTGTATCTTGTTATCACGGACTGATAAAACTGCGCGACTTTCACCAAATGGCGTCAGATAGACGTCCAAGTAGATGAACGTTGATAACTTTTTTTTTTGTTACAGTACTTAGCTTTGCCTTCTCGTACACTCGTACATTTTATTCTTTACATATTTCTTTTAAATTTGTTCTTAAATTTAAATTTGTAAAACGAGAATCCCTAAAACAAGAATGCCGTAAATATTTCTTTTTCTCGTAGTGTAGTTAATGTTCCCACTGATGTCGCAATTGCTCCTTCCCTTCCAATTTTTAAAAGGAAACTTCGAAGCATATAGATCGCTCAGCTGCTATTGATCTTAACAATTCTTTTGTATTGTAGCTTGTTTTGTTTCTTGTTGTATTATAAACTGACTTCTTAGAATTATTAACTGTAGATCCATGATTGCTATACTCTGTTTTTTATATTTTAACTGTCATTTGACAACTTTTTTTTTCATCATTTTACATCAATGCCTATAGAGTATATCGTCTGTTATACTGTGTTTATCTAAAAACGCGCTAGCATGTCGCTGCCAAGTAACAGTAGATCATCCCATTGTAGACATCCAACTGTTGATGATAAAAAGGCAGCCTCACCTTACGATTAAGGTTGTAGTTCTTAAGGTTTGTTGTTCAGTTTTGTTGTTTGCGATTTTGCAGCTTCGTATTATGAGCGTGCGGCTTCGGGCCAAAAGGCTCTCAAATAAATTACCGGCCTCACCTTAATCGCACCGAACAACAATTTGGACGCTAAATGAAAACTTGAAGACTGCTACAGCGAGTTGCAATGTTCTAGTTTTCATTAACTCTCGAACTTTAGTCGGTGCGATTAACTTGGCTAATAGGATTGACCTTGGCGGTCTTTTCCTAGTTTGAATGATATCACTACCGTCAAAGGCAGACTCTTTTTGGAAACTATGCGGCTTCTCTTATAAGAGTTTTGGGTGAACATATTTATTACTGTCATATGATAATTGTGTTCTTATTCTCCTGTAGTTAACTTGTGGACTGAATGTTAGTGGTCCATAACTGGCCCTTTTCCTTGCTCCATTACATTTTCTTTGCGTATGTCTGTATATTTCTTTCTATTTTTTATAAATCGTGCAGTGTTGTATTTCGGAAAACCTGTTTTTCACTTTTAGTACTGTTATTATTGTTATTATCATTTATTTTTAAGAAAGTGTTTCGTTTTATTTGTGAGTCCCTTACCCACAGGCGAGCATTTGCTCTTGTGGTGCGAGGTTCGTCTTTTCTAATTGCTTTCTTTATATTAACAAATAAAACTTAACTCAATGTTCAAGTTACCATAGAAACGAAACTTTCGTCATCTCGTTCTACCTGCAACTCCGAGAGTACGCTGTTGCTAGGTTGTAGCGTCAAAACGCCCTAGCGGCCGAACTTGTTGGCAGTGTTATGCTGACCCTATGGGCCTACATCTTGCTATCCTCTTTCGGTTTGACGTTTTCGCGCCAGCAAACGTCTGCATTCCAGTTGGAGGTGTGCCGTTACCACCTGCGAAACTGCTTCTCCTGGCGAAACCACGTCAGGCCATTGGCTTGGCTGCAGAACGGGACCACTTGCGCTGCGGGGGGTGGTGGAAGGATGGGTACAGCCTGAACGCTTTTCATATTTGGCTGTTTGCCCGCTCGAACATCGCCTAAAAGCAGCCTTGTTCGGAGCACGGACGGATATTTTTTCCAACTAACTCAACAACGTTTGACTTTAGTTGCCAATTTTTTCGAGAAAAAACAACGTGGAAAAGTAGGAAGGGAAAAATGGGAAGTGGAAGAAGAACGGGAGCGGATTTTTTTTTTTTCACTTTTTAAAATTGTAGGACGACGTCTACATTAAGCTGCTGTTGGCATGGTTACGCGAAGGATAAAATCGTACACATTAGGAAACATGATGATTTGTAGCTTGACGAATGAAAAACGTATAGGCCTATACAGTATAGACACCAAGTAAGCTCGAATGCAAAGAGAGTTGCGTGACTGGTTAAATTGGGTGACACTGTCACCATGGCATTGCGGTGAATACTAATCGTTCGGACGTTCAAAGCGAAGTGGACAAAGGCCAGTTTGAGAATAGTGAGAAAATTTGAAACCTGATAAATGAGTTAATGGTGGAAAGCACGGAAGAGGCTGACGGGCATTCCGCTAATTACAAGCTATCCTTAAAGCTTACGGTACTAACTTGTGCTGATCAACATTTTGTGATGGTCAACTCTTCAAAAGGTGTCAGGGCGTATTTCCGCAGCGATATATAGTCTTGCATTCTCGCAGCTAGAATTTAATCGCGATGACGTAGGTGTCGTTGCCGTGGTAACGACGCTACCTAGATTCACTCTCTCTGACATCCATTGGGTAACTGCTTGCAGTCGTATAATCTGTGACAATAAGAAAAAAATAGGTCCTCTAGCGGAAACAATTATTTCCACGGTCGCTACTGAATTCACGTTATTGATAGTTTTCGTTGCTAGCCGGCAGAGTCAAAACTGCCGCTATGTTGGAATATTTTTCAGGTGATTTCTGGTTTCTATCCGCGAGAATGCAAAGCGAGGCGGTAGCGTAAATACACCCTCACCCTCTAAATCAAGAAACTGAGGCGAGTGAGAGGTGACTAAAAATAAAGCTTTGACGACACGTACGGTTGGCATATTGGTTGAATTTGTGTATCAATGGCTTCAACCATTTGCATAATCGAAAGAAAAGAAGCACGTGCCATTCTGTAATCATTGTGCAATGAACGTTTAATTATTGAGTAATCATTTGGGCACCAAATGGCTTCAGCCAATATGTAAATATTAGTATTAAAAAACGCTGAAGCGTATAAAAAAAACTCATGTAAACCGTAAACAACTTAAGTTCTAGAGGAACAGACATTAGAAAAAGACATGTAAGCCATCGGCGTCGCACTAAAACGTGTAAAAGAATCTCCAGCGTCCCAAAAAAAAGCAAGCTGGAGATTCTTTTACATGTATTAGTGCAACGCTGATGGTTTTCTAATATCTGTTCCTTTAGAGTTTCAATTTCTTAAGGCTTACATCCGTATTTTATACATTTACGCGTATTTGAATACTAATATCTATTATTTTTTGCTTGTTCCACCAAGACTAACAAGGAAAAGAATATTGAAATCACCTTAAAATAACTATTATAAACGAGCCTTTTTAATACTCAATGTTAAGCTACAAAAATTGAAAATCGGTTCTTTGGTAAGAGCAAAATTTCCCCAACGAGAATAACTACAACAATTGTAGTCACATTAAAATAGCATTCAAAAGTCCCTAGACCATCTTCGTAACTATGTTTAAGCTATAAAACTTGCGCATCGGTTTATTGGTTCGATCTCCAGGTGTAGTACAGCTGTTACGGGCCAGAATTTGGGCTAATCATGCATACACCGAACTAAAAGTGATGAAATTTGGTATACAAGTTAATTTTTAGCCTATAAATGGAGCTGGCTACGGAATCCCTCGAGATACCTCCTAAGGCTCCTTCCTGTGCCCCCACCACAATCACCTGTATGAGGTTATTGACCAACAAATTCTTGCTGATCGTGCTAAAACGTGAATTGATACACAAGTCATTCTTAGCAGTACAAATCGAACTAGAATTTGTTGGTCATCAGCCTCATGGAGAGGACATAGTGAGGCCTTGGGTGTATCTCATGGGGTTTCGTATGTAGTTCAAATTCTACAGCTATAATGCATGTTTTTAAAGCACGGTGGGGAGGGAGAGGCGTTTGGGTAGCTTGGAGGGGGAGGCGTTTGGGTATCTCGTGGTAGTTCCAAAGCTGTACTACTATGAATGACTTGTGTTCCAAATTTAATGGTTTTAACGCGATCTGTAATAATTTGTTGTTCAAGCCGCAGCAGGGGGTATACCATTGACGGGGGGGGGGGGGGGAAGGGTAGGACCATTGGGGATGTTTCCGTGGCTGGTTCGATATGTGCTGCTAAGAATGATTTGTGTGCCACAATTCATGGTTTTAGCTCGATCTGCAATAATTTGTTGGTCAAGCATCAGGGTGTGGACACTAGGGGGCGCTGGACGGCCATTTGGGGGTATTTCAAGGGGGGTTCCATGGCTGGTTTGATTTGTAATGCTAAAAATGACTTGTGTATCAAATTTCATACTTGTAGCTCGATTTTCAAAAATTTGTTGGTCAAGCCTCAGGGGACGCATGGGAAGCACTGCGGGTCCTTGGGGTATTTAATGGAGTGTTCCATGCTTGCTTCGATTTGTGCTGCAAAGAATGACTTTCATGCTTTTAGTTTGATCTCCAAGAATTTGTTGGTCAAACCTCAGTGAGGGGACACAGGGGACGTTGGGGGCCCTTTGAAGGTATTTCAGTGGAGACCCATGACTGGTTCGGTTTGTACTGCTAAGCATGCCTTGTGTACCAATTTTCAAGCTTTTAGCTCGATTTGGAAGAATTTGTTGCTCAAGCCTCTGGGAGGGGAATGCTGGGGTAGAAGGAGGAGGAGTTGGAGGCCCTTGGGGTTTTTTCATGGGTGGTCCATGGCTGGCTGGTTCGATTTTACTGCTAAGAAAGACTTGTGTACCAAATTTCATGTTTTTAGCTCGATTTACAAAAATTTGTTACTCCGCCTAATGATTTCTGCCCAGTGATCTACAACAATAAATTCTCTGACGACGAGAATACTACAGTCACATTAAAATCACGTTAAAAAGGCCCTGGTCGTTGTTAATACCTACATTTTAAGCTATAAAAGTTCAAAATCGGTTCAGTGGACCGATCTCTAGGTGAGAGCAAAATTTCGAGCCCATTTGGTTTTCCGTCACAAGTATGTTACATGAAAATAGCTTTCGAAAAACCCTAGGTCGTGTCCATACCTACGTTTTAAGCTATAGAACTTGAAAATCGGTCATTGGTTCGGTCTCCAGGTGAGGGCAAAGAGTCCCAACAACAACAAGAACAACAACAACCCGCAAACGGCCATTCTGTGTAGCCGAACGGTTCGATTGTTGTCATTAAAACTTTTTAATGCCCTGAAATAGTTACAACACGACCCCAAATACCGAATGTCGTTGGATTATGTTAATTCTGAGCGAAACTATAGGATCTCAAAATTTGAAAGTTTAACATGCAAGTTCATACATATAGAAAGAAGTGACGCGTGTGACGTGTTTTTTATTTGCACATTATTTTCTGAATGGTATCCCCTCAATAATGATTAATATCTGATTAATCAAATCTTATTCATGTTGTTTAGATTAATTTTAGTACTAAAAAGACAAATTCCCCGAAACTCCTTGTCCAATTTTACTGTTTATAAACTCAAATCCACGAATAGAGCGTAGGCCTAGGAAGCGTGTGGAAAATGTGGAACATTGGATTCAACAGTTATCGTGGGTACAGATAGGTAGACACCAACACCGGATGTGAAGCTCCTTTACTCACCTTCGCACCGCACGTCACTAAAATACAGTTTACCAGAAACGTTAGCAAGTATTTCCAAATGTTCTATGGCGTGTGAATCTTTCTCAAGGGTACTGGCTGGACTTCAGTGTGTCAGTTACACAGAGGAGGTACCATTGTGGACCAACTGACGTGTTGACGTGTTGAGAACACCCCGCCCCACCCCTCATGTGATCGAAAATTTGGAATTTTTTCTTTTAAAATGTTTGGTCAGTGTAAGGGACCACTCGTGTTTTTTTTTCTAGCTAGATTACACTTAGCCTCTCATTTTTCGTCGCATCAAATCGAAAAATGATTTTTAATGCAATTATGACAGGTTTGACTTAATATATTAAAGCCGTGTAACTCAATAAAGCCACACTGAGTATAATCGAAGCTACAGTTTCTTGAATCGTCGCAGAGGATTATCGCAGAACTTATGAACACTACGAGAAGTTTTCACTTGAAAACTTCTCGTAGTGTTCTTAAGTTCTGCGATAATCCACTGGGACGATTCAAGAAACTGTAGCGTCGATTATACTCAGTGTGGCTTCACGGAGTGAATTTTGACGGCAAACTGGAGCGCCCGGAAGAAGGCACCTTACCTTCGCCGGAAACGAAAATAGGAAAATGAATTTAAAATTCTTGATTGACAGAAGGACTGGAATAACTCTCAGTCTGTCAGAGAGTAGAGTCGAGCGAAAAGTTTTCAGTGACCAACCGGACCTAACGCTCAAAGCGCGCTAACATGACGTCCGGCTTACGTTTTGGCACTTGCTGAAGTAAATTAAAGCGTACCTGTAAGAACGTAAATTAAAATTAAATCCGTCTTATTTATGGGAGAGGTGGGGGGGGGGGGGGCGAAACTATTTTTACATGCAGAGGGATGCAGCTAGCGGGAAAGAGAAATTATTGTAACCTGACATCGTAACCGTCATGATTAGTGCTATGGCATGCAATTGTATTATAGTTAAAATCGTTAAGCATCGTTAAAAGGACATATGTCCCCACTATTTTCGAGCATCCTGCGCGAAATAGCTTTTGCAACATTTACATAGGTTAGAGTGAATGTACCAAACCGTTTCTCACAAGAGGAAAAAAGGAAAAGTGTCTGAACTAATGTCGCAAAACTGAGCCACTTAGGAGACCCAACCTAGAGGAATACATCTTTTATCGTTTAGGTTTGTCAGTTTTTTCGGGTGACAGAGAGATATTTCCTAGGATGTTCACCAAGTTTACTGTGAAATCCGCTAACGGAATCTGAAGGTGAAACATAGTTAACCGTAGTTCGTCCAAGGGAATAGGCACGGTTGTTTTTTTTAAGTATAAAGGGACACCGGCCTGCCTTATAACATTCCGCGTGGCAAAATACAGCTACGAGCAGATCATCATCCGAGCAATTGCAGTGCCAAGGTCGGCTGGGGTGGTAGTTGCGTTCCTCGCATAGCTGCTGTCTCGGTTGGCTTTGTGAATAGTACACGAGCCAGAATCAAGTCAACGATCGTGTCGTCACAAACCGGAATGATTCTCGTATTTTAAAATCACAAGGCTAGTGTCTTGTAATTTTGCTTCGGCGTACTATTGGAATAATTAATTTTAATTTTTACCGCATTAGTCTATTAGATTTTAGATCTCATGGTAATTATTAGAAAATTGTACACACAGAGATGAAACGTCATGAGTTATTGTACGCACGCAATGCATCATTTAGTGACGGGTCGTTAGTAAATAAAGTTCCATTATATTCAACCGAAAATCTCCTAGACGCCACATTTTAAAAAGGATTTTTAGCAAGGGAAAGACTAATGGTAAGGAAATAGACCTTTGGGGCCGTACTTGATGGGAGGATCGAGAAAAATGGCGCTGGGGGGGTATATCCCTTTAATTAACTGCTACTTCCACATTGGCTTTCCGGTGTGAATCACTTTTGCAACACAAGGTCAAACATGCTCAAATGTTGCAAACACATCCCTGTTTCTTAATTCTTCCGTCGTGTGAAACGGTTTTGGTACACTCACTCACACCTATGAAAATGTTGTACAAGGTATATTTATAAATGGGTTGCTCTAAAATATAGTAAGCGGTATATACTTTTAACGACCGATTTAGCCCAAGAAGAGAATTCATCACCATATTTCGTTAAAATAAAAGCTAATATTCAACTTTTGATAGCAGGCGAACAATTTCCTACCAGTTTTACTTCCGGCAGGTAACAATGGCAACAAAGTCAGTATTGAAATAAAATAGTGATATCTATGAAAAATATAACAGTTGAATAATCTAGACAAGTTATCGCATTGTCAAGTTAGTAGGATAAAATACGATATTAAGTAACCTGCATACCCTGGCTTTTGCTGCCTTTTTACGTTTTTGCGCGTTTTTTTCACGTTATTTTGTAAAAAAAAAAAAAAACGTGAAAAAAAAGCGGAAAAACCTAAAAAGGTAGCAAAAGCCAGGGTAAGTCGGTTACTTACCCTAATATCGTATTTTATCCTACTCAAGGTGTCATGTCAAAGAGGAAAATAAAACCCATCGGATAATACTTCAAATGTTACTTTAAAACCTTGAAAATTTTTTAAAGAAAATATTCAAATTTGACACACGGGTCAGTTGATTCATTTTGGAATCAACTGACCCGCGTGCCGAATTTGAATATTTTCTTTAAACAATTTTCAAGGTTTTAATGTAACATTTGAAGTGTTAGCCGATAGGTTTTACTTTCCTCCCTGATATGACAACTTGACAATGCGATAACTATATATCATACACGGCGATAGCCGTATACATATATGATTGAGGTCTTCTCTCCAGCATAACTAAAACTATTAATTTCTCCGTTCCTATTTAATATATTTCCACCAAACTTGGCCAGATAGTAGATAGGTATGAAAGGTATATTTATGCCAACCTTTATCAATTTCCGTGCAAGAGTAAACGTAGGGAGCCACACGTAAATATGAAAAGTGTTCACTTGTTGTTGTTGTTGTTGTTGTTGTTGTTTTGTTGTTGTTGTTGTTGTTGTTGTTCTTGTGTGACACGGTTTCAGAAAAAATACTGCACCTGCCTAAAATCTGAAACATGATCTAAGCCAGAAATTTCCTTGGGCTTCATCCTCACAGAGACCACTTTTTTAATTGGTCGAGCCATTCCGGAGTTACAATGTTTTAACCATTGTTCTACATTGTTATAATTAGGGAACTTTGCCACTCAGCAAACGCCAGTTTCATTCTTCGTGCATGTGTTATGTCTTTGTTACAAGGTTGATTGTTGAAGGGTAAAATGAGCGTGCGGCTGCGGGCCAAGGCTCTGAATAAAACATAGTGAAAGAATCCGTGTTTCAACTAAACGGATATAGTTTTAAACCAAACTAAATAGCGTTGTTAATTTCGTCTCGAAATTGGCAGCTGAAAACGATAGAATGTCGTATTTATTTCGCAGATTCAAGGTTTCAGAGCTGTGATGAATTGTTTCGAAATAGGCTGCAACAATCGACTGCATTCATAAACCTTTGAGGGCGACGCCATAGCTGTAAAAAAGGTACACGGATTACAAACAAAAATGTCAAAACGACCAGTTTGTGAGTGAACGAAGATTTTCAACGAGGGGTTTCCTGACAAACCAGACTCACAGATCATAAATAACCAACAACCAATTTTAATTTTCAGCACAAATAGAACATTTGTGTGCCTTGTTCACCTACAGACAAAGGACAATGAATGAATACAACTAAAATCGTAAAAACAGTGAAAAAATGAAGGTACCGTGTTCAATACTTACAATCAAAGTACAAAGATAAAAACGGGACCAGCCCTGTAAAACCTAGCTGGGTGCCGCCATGTTATGAGTGACGTCACGGACGAGTCATTTGATGTTGACAGGCAATTTTTCGAAGAGAGTTCTCCATTGGTGATGAATTGGGAAGTTTTTTATAGTGTTCATTACTCTGTTATGGTTTGCAGAAATGGTGTAGGCTTCTAGCTGGGTTCTGATTTTTTCTATTGGTTCTTTGTACAGTATCATGGTTTCGCTAACTAAAATTGTGTGGTGTGTTGTGTTAGCATGCTTATAAACAGCATATTTTTCGCAATTTTTGGACAAAGCACCTGCATGGTCGCATTTGCGGACTCCTAATGGTCTAGTGCACTGCCCAACATAGATGTGGTTGCAAGAGTCACATTTAATAACATATACAACTCCCCTGGACGAATCTGTTTTGGGATTGAAAATGGAATCCTTCATATTTTTACAGGTGGGTAGATTGAAGTCGGAATTGGAGAGGTCCGTTACAAATGAAGGCAGTTGGTTTTGGTCCTCAATACTGAGGGGTGGGGCCCGCAGGAGGCTTGCAATAGTGGATTCCGGTCTTGATATGACCCTCACCCCGTGTTTAGCAAAGATTGTTTTAATAGCAAAGAAAATCCCAGGCAAGTATGGGATAACAGTCCAATCCAGCGGGGGGAGGGGGGGAGGAGGAGGTGGAGGAGGATTTGTTTGACCTCTCTGATTTAGTGAAAAGCGCTTGGTTTGTTGTTCAACAATACGGTGAATGACTCCCGGAGGGTAGCCATTGAGACTGTACTTGTAAATGATTCTGGAAATTTCAATTCTTTGGTCTTCAAAATTGGAGCAATGCAGTAGGGATCTTCGAAGCTCGCCAGCCAGGATTCCGTTCAGAACCGAGGGTGGGTGAGCTGAACTGTATTGGAGGGAACGGAAGGTTTGGGTCGGCTTGAGGTAGTGGGTTGTGTACACTTTTTTCATGAAAAGGTCTTTATGGATATGGAGATCCAGCATTGGAAGCGAACCTTGTGGGGTTTCCTTTTCAGTTGTAAACTGTACAGATGGATGAAACGAGTTGAGGTCTCCTAAAATGGATTGAACGTGGTCCATGTTCGTCAGCCAGGCGAAGATGTCATCTAGGTAGCGTGCCCAGAAATGGAGACGTGGAACATGCATTTTGTTGATGTCAGTGTCAAATTTATCCAAAACAACGTCGCAGAGGAAGGTGGAGATACTTGACCCTGCTGGGACTCCTTGAAGTTGCGTGTAAAAACTGCCATTGTGAGTGAAGTAGCTAGTATCGAAGATGGCTTGGATCATTGTGATTACCTGTTCAGGAGTTAGTCCTCTCAGGTGCTGGAGGTTTTCTGACAGCTGAAGCCTGTTTAACAGGCATTGAAGGATTAAGTCCCTGCTGATGGAGGGAAAAAGGGCAACCACATCGAACGAAACGAAAGCTCCTCCCCCTCCCTTCCAGTCCGCGATGGAGAGGGCTTCCAGGTGTTCTTTTAACTGGACAGCATTTTTTACAGTATAGTGACATTTGATGGAGGATTTCAAAATGGGGGTGACAAATTCTGTCACTAAGGAATTAACTGAATTCTTTGCAACAGTGATAATTCTTGCTGGAGCTCCCTCTTTGTGAATTTTAATGGTCTGGAAAATGAAGGGGTGCACCGGGTACTTCACAAGCAGAGAATCCCGAATGGTCCCTGTCAAGGCTTTCTTCCTTACAAGTGCACTGAGTGTATTGGAAAGAGATGCCTGAAATTCTTCAATAGGTGACACCTGCAGTTTCCGAAATTTTGCTGTATCTGATATGTGGACGTTAACTTTGGCATCAAGGTCCAACGTGTCAAGAACGACCGTAGCATTTCCCTTGTCGGCTCTGCAGAAAGCAATGGTTTGGTCATTTTTCAGGTTACGGAGGGCAGACATTTCGGCCCTGGTGACGTTAGGGCGTCTAAAGTTCGAGTTGTGGGAACCCCAAATCTTTATTTTTTCACAAATTTGTTGTCTTACGTCCACAGCTTGGGGTAGAAGACGTAGTCCTGCTTCCACTCCCGCTACGATTTTAGGCCACACTCGGGTGGGGTCAGGATTGACCGCGAATTTAAGATCCTTCGTCAGGACCTGAGTTTCAGTTGGAGTGAGACCTCTGGAAGATAAATTAATTACCCATGGATTCATCTGATTGATATGGTATTTCTCGTGTGGAGGTTGGGGATGAAGGGTCAAATTACGGACATGAGATGCAGGAGTACGCAGAGGAACAGTGGAGGCTGCGCGTGCTTGGAGGCGTGAAAATTTCACGGAATGTCTCTGCGAAATTTTTTTCGATAAATTATCAATCTTAAGTTTGAAGGTTTGTGTAAGAGTCACAAAATGTAGCCGGGACAGATGTCCAAAAAGCGAGCGAACACAATGATGTAGCCGCTGTTTGTATTTATTATAGAATGTGAAAGCTTCAGTAATCATGGCTTGCAAGGCAATACGTTTTGCCCTGGTGAGAACCTTATTTGCAGCGTGTGATGTAACTTTCGTCTTGATCCTCACACATGGGGGGAATAAATCATTTTCAGCACATTTTTTTAAATATCTTGTGTGGTGCCAGTAACTACAGACCTTGCTGTTTAAGCTGTCAGCACGTCTAACCCAGGTGGACACAAAATTGGTTGTTGGTTATTTATGATCTGTGAGTCTGGTTTGTCAGGAAACCCCTCGTTGAAAAAAAAAAAAAAAAAAAAAAAAAAAAAAAAATGTCAAGTGTGCCGTAAAAAATAAGGGTTACATGAGTGAAGTTTCACGTTACTTGTTAAAATGTACACGGATAAAAATGGATGATTTTTAATTGAAATAAGCAAATGTACAATTGAGAAAATTGCATCTGTTTATGTGCTGTTGTGCTTTACCAAACGTAAAGCACAACAGCACTTAGACAGATGCAATTTTCTCAATTGTACATTTGCTTATTTCAATTAAAAATCATCCATTTTTATCCGTGTACATTTTAACAAGTAAAGTGAAACCCTAGAGTGACGGAGCTTGCCGGTCCTCGATTTGCCTGTTGGCCTTGGGCAGAGCTTACCTCCTGGCGGCGTTACACTATGGGCCTTGGTTCGTTGGGACATGGGACCCTCATATTATCATCCCCATCGTCCTGGCGTTTATCAACTTGACCCCTTAGGTTTGTCTTGCGTCTGATGTCCTTGTGCCCTCAGGTTCATTTAGTGCTGGCACTCCCCGCTGCACTGGACCCCTGGGGGCGATCAGTGGAATATTATGGCCTCTTTCTTTATATAAGAATTTGCTGTGCAATATAATGCTATGTTAAATATTGTATATAAAATTGTGTGAAAGGCTTCCCACACATGCGTGAACCTAAATTCTCGTGCTAGGCTTTCCTTTGGTTCTTCTCTCTTCTCTACTTTTGCTCGACGAACGCGGACCGATTTAGAGTCTGCTCTTCTGGCCTTATGCAGGTTGGGCCTATTCAAAATTAGGACTACTTTTCTGAAGGAAAGTCTAAAAGGTTTTTAGGCGAACGTTCAATAACATCAACCACCGAAATGCTGTAAGTCGTGGCAAGCCTTCTTACTTCCTTCTTCCAACTATGCCATACAAATAAACTCCAGATGCAACTGATTTCCAGCCTGGACGTATTTATTTCCGTTTTAACCAAATTTAACCAGAAGTGCGACGCCATTCGACCATAAATCACAAATCCAACTCCCTAGTCGCACTATTTGGTCCATTCGGCCTAAGAACTCAGTAAGCATAAGTAGAAGTCTTTTTTTTAATATTATTTAGAGAAAATTTGTCCGGCAATTTATTAGTTTAAAAAACCGTAAGACTATTTTCAAAACGCCAAAATGGCGCTTAGTGTTCTAAACTCCACCATTTATTAGTGTCACTTTTAGTTTGATTTCCGAGTGAAACTTACTTTAAGCTTTAAGCAAACATTAATGCCTAGCATTTAACATAATGCCTAGCATTTAACATAATGCCTAGCATTTAAAGGGTGCCACCGGTGCCCTTTTTTTATGTCATACTTGACGTTTTTGTTTGTAATATGTATATATGTATGAGTAGTATGGATGAAACCCATTGGTTAGATAGAACTTTGTGTCCACAGTTTGAGTGAAAACAACGTTTTTAACTTCCTTAGCTGTAGTGAAATAAATTTGTTCGCTTTAAAATTGGCAGTGAGTGCTTGAAACTGGTGATCGTGCAACCCTTTCAATTTAAGGTGTAACATGAAACTTTAACGAATATAAAACATTTACATTAAAATAGCTGGCTGGTAATCCGTGTAAGAACGGCAAACCCTCTAACTCGTCGCGGTAACCCATGGCTCTAAGGACGGCACCTGTCAGCTTGTACCGTCGGTGACTACCATCACCAGGACTTGCAGAAGGGCCGCCAGCGCGCTCCACTTCTCCCTCGGGGTTTGGTGTTGTTGACTGGTTCACAATTAAGGAAAGATGGTGCTCATGTACCCGTCGCTCATGTTTCCGTTCTTTGTTGGAACTTCCGAAGCTGACCGTTGGCTTCTGCGTTTTTTTGTTGTTTTTTTTTGTCGTACTGTAATTGTCGTACAGGATTATTATCTTTTGAAAATTGTCGTCCAAATTATTGTCAATAATAGGTGTTTTACTTTCCGGGAACATCATCATTACCAAAGTTTGGGCTTTTAAAATTTGTATACGCCCAATTTATGAATATGCAACTCCAGTCTGGTCTCCGTATTAATTCAAGTGGCGGATCTCCGCTTTCAGTTACATACCGATGGCTTCAACTGCTGCCAGGGCAGGGGGGGGGGGGGAGGGAAATATATACCCGCTGACCTCTCGAAGCCACAGTCAAGAGAACACCCGTCTCCCATCCGCCTACCCAGAAGTTTTTGGCTTCGTTTATTTTGCTTTGTTTTTACAGTTGGTTTATTTTTCGTTAATTGGACACGAATACAATTTCTTTGCAACATTGATTAGATTTATCGTGCTACACTAGTGTGTGTCTAGGCCGGTCACTATTCACGTAGTCATTTTCCGAACTTTGGCCGTCCAATGAGAGACGATGCCAACAATACTAACAATGGTTATAACAATATTTTCGTACTTACGCGCCATCCCACCCCATCTTCGTTACACCCCTAGGCTCCAAATCATAAAAGGTACGCAGTTCGTATTGTAGTGCACCCATTCTTCCAATTTCTTAACTGGAAGCCTTCCCGTTATCTCGGTATCGATGAATAATCGCACTATGGAAATTAACATGGGGATGAGCGGACTAAAATTAACTAGCTAGCTAGTTACACATTTTCAACGTTATTAAGGGTCAGATTTTGCATTGAAAGCAGCTTAGCTGGCATTCCTACACGAGTTAATTTTTGTCAGGTGGGTCATTGCTCTTGATTTCAACACAATTTAAGCTTTTGTACCGCATTATTATTTTATGCTTCAAGATATAAGCTTGTATGGCACCGCGCTACAATGGTTTACAACCTCGACAATTGAATTGATGTGATGTTTGTTGTGATGATTGTTGCCTAACTTGGCGCGACGCACTAGCGTGTGTCTAGAAATACGGATAGAAACCTATTTACGTTGCTATTTGGACTTAAATGTCAGACCGCTTTAGGGGGGAGCTGAACCCACGACCTTTGAAACCAAATGCCGAGGTCCTACCGCTGTGCCATACTGACACGGCCCAGTAAGGCGTCAGTAGGGCTCAGCGGTTGGACATCGGCATTTGTCTTCAAAGGTCGTGAGTTCAATTCCCCGCTCACGCAGTTTGACATTTAAGTCCAAAAGGCAAGGTAAATAAGTTTGCATCCGTATTTATTTAACACTTCTCGAGCCCATTTGGCTTTCGGTCCTGTTTAACACTTGAGTAACTAATACGATAAAATGGAATTAGGAAATCCTCCGATCGTAACTATATTTCGTGTTAAGTTAAAATCAGCGACAGGACTTGAAATGTGTGGAGTTGCTTCAGGCAGAAACATTTTAAAAGCAAATAGTTACCAAACACTTTATACGCCTTTAACGTGACCATTTATTTTTTTTATAAATTCAACAGTTGTCAAAACATAATTTTGAAAGTACTTCTTTAGCAACTTGGTAACAGCAACTTTCACGCAATCCTTCGTAATTGTGCACATTCCCTGAATTCCAACCTCCCCCCCCCCTCCCCGCTCTCACACACACACAGATATCATGTGTTTGAATATCTTCCTGTATGTTCCGCAGATTGTGGTATGCATTGGTCTTTACTTCCTTCACGTCGTGCTCCAACTGAACACTGACGGATGTTAAAAAATGCCATAAACTTTTAGCAACCCCCATTAACTTGGAGGTTGGCTTCCCACAATACAAAACTGCGACGCGGGCCTGTTGACTGAGCTAGAAGAGGTTGCGACGCCAAAAGGAGTTTCTAAGATGAATCTTCAACAGACAGTGAGTGTCAGTCAAAGAAAATATTACACTGAATTTCGAAGAGGTCGTGTATTGGAAAATACCAGACCGGACAAAACGTTGATTTTAATCAATATTTGGATGCCAATCTTCAAAAACGTTGGGAAGAAGGCGGATTTAATTTTTTGTTGCTCAAATTCATGTTTTGTCTTACGAGTTTGTCGAGATGTAGGCTATCTATTACGTAAAATCCTTAAAATTTTTAAGGATAGATAACTACATCACGGCAGATGTGAAAATGCGTCTATAGACAAGTGTACTTGAATAGTTTTGAAATTACAGCAGTAAAAAATAAATAACTTTTGAGCTTTCTGAAGTCTCGCAGCTTTGGAGCTGAAACTCAAACGGGCTTGATACATCTCGGCTTTCCAGTGTGACTCAGTTTTGTAACATTAGTTTACAAATGCAAATGTTACAAACGCATTTATTTTCCTATTTTTTCCCCCTCGTATAGACAGTTTTGCGACATGCAGTCAAACGTAAGGAAATTTTGCAAAAGTTGTTTCGTGTGGGATACACGAAATTAGTGAGTCAGTACGTCCTTTAAAAATGTTTTACGTGTCCAATTTTTTGGCTACCAGGCCAAATCAATATACAGCAGTACAGTATCCAATACTATAGCACAGTTCACGACTCCCCCCCCCCCCCCAAAAAAAAAAAATAATGTAATCATCGGTATACTGATATTCCAAGCCGTTTTTAGTTTTTTTTTTGCAAACTTGTAAACTTTATCAACTTGTAAACAAACATTCGGCAAGTTAGTCCTGACTATCAGTGCAAGGGGAAAAACGCAGCAAATTGTGTCACTATTTTTTAATACTCAAAAATTTAATATCACCACGGCATTGCGACGGTTGCTTTGAGCCTTTGGCAAACGTATTGCTGTTTAAATGCAAATGCAAACCTATATTTACGTTGCCTTTGGGGTTGCAGTGTCAGACTGCCTGAACGGGGGAGCAGCCTGACATTTAAGTCCAAAGGGCAACGTAAATAGGTTAGCATCTGTATTTATTCAACCCTTCTGAGTAGATTAACTTTCCATTCTGTGTAATCCTTATTGATGTAACTAACCTCTAAAATAATCCATAAAAAAAACAGGGTACGTAGCTTTCTTTAGGTGTGAATGCCAAAGTTCATACGTTAATACTGTCACGCAAATACGGAATGGATTTAGCGTAAAGATGTAGTAACGTACGTACAAAAAGTTCTGGACATAGAACATCCGGTGATAGGAGAGGGATCGACACGCGATATCTTAGGAGGTGGAAGTTGGTTACAGTTGGCATAGGCCACCTGTTTGCAATACAAAACTGAAGTCCTTAGTAGCGATGGATCGGTTTCGATAACCGAATCGCGATTTTCGGTTTTCATGAAAACCACCCGCCCCTTAAAAAATTACCGTTTCGACGGGTTTTGAAAGACTCATTGCGTGAGCGATGAGCGGATGTAAAAGAAAGCCTTGCTCGTGCAGCCTTTAGGGCGCGTTTACGCAACCACAGTTTTCTCGCTCACTAGCTTTTACTTGATCAATACTAAAATCTGATGGCTGCTTCTCGCCTTTACCGGAGTATGCGGCTTTCGAGTTGTCTATACGTAGTAACCATGGCAACGACGCAGGCGCAAATCGTCTCCTCGTGCCTCGTGATACGGCGTACGAGGGCTTGCAACAGTTGAGTGTCGATTTATGACAACAAGAAAACAATTTTTGCTGCAGTACAAGACGACGGACTGTTTTTTGTATGCCGGCATTCGATGGTTCGTCTTCGATTCCATAGCCACGAAATGGACGCCATGTTGGATTTTGAATTCTCGCTGCGAGAAGCTGTTTATTCTACCGACGTTTGATCATTGCTAGAAGCTTACTTTGAGGGAGAATAGCAAATTTTGGAAATAGCGTGAAATGTCAACAATGTTGTAGCAATGTTTAAAATTACTGTAACACTTTGTTCTTTATCCGTGTTGTTATTTATAATACATACAATTTGTTATCTATTACCGCATTCATTTAGTAGCAACGGGAAGCTAATCATAAATAAATAACGGTTGACTAGCAAATAGCATTCGGCGAGCGAGAATGGCTTGTTGCATAAACGCGCCCTTATGGCGTTCTTTGGAGCAACGCGATACTGCATGCACCTGGCTCAGCTCTGGGATATACCTAGTTAATACCTTTATAGCCAGCTAACAAGTCCATCTGTACACTGTTCGCTGAGCTGGGATTCCAGTCGTCAATCAAATGAAGATGAAATAATTGCATACAAATTAAGTGAAGTTTGGATTTTATTTCAGTAAAGTCACAAAGATTTATTTATTATCATTTTTTTTTACTTTGAAAAATGCACGTTAGTTTCTGTGCTGATTGAAGTAATTGTTTTAGTGTTTTTGTGTTACTGATAACGGAATGTTATTGTTATTTATTATATTTTTTTCGGTAAAATGCACACAAGTAGCGTGTATTTATTATGATAAATAGCTGTGGCTATTGAAGTTATTGTTTTAGTGAGCCTTTATAACTTGCAATACCGTGCAATAAAGAAAGAAGTTGGCATTTAACATAGGCCTAATTGAGTTTCGTTTGCTAAATTGCTAAATTGCCCACCCCTAAGGTAGGAAACAATTTTATGGTTTCAAAAATATCGAAATCGACCCGAAACCGATCGAAATTTTTGCAAAAAACCGAAAACCGAACCGAAACTATTGAAAATCCAAAACTTGACACATCCCTAGTCCTTCAAGGTCCTAAGTTAAAAACGTCAAAACACGTTAAAGATCACTCTCAATTTTGCTTGGTACGTCGTTACTGAGGTACTAGCCACATCGCTCGCTCCGTTGGCGTGGTATCGCCTCGTTCGAGGAGTTTTGCATGAACAAACTATGACGTCATGAACAAACATCATGAGGGTAAAAAAAAAAGTTGACGATATTTTTCAAGGTTTTTTCGCGTATTTAAGGGTTATATCATCAAATTACACAGATGAAAATAGGCGAAGCGCAATCTAATTATCTTTCATTTCGTCCTACTCTTATCTTTGTAGGTGTCTTGGTTCTAGAGGAGTAGAGATACAAACACGTACGCACGCACATCATACGTTTTTAAAGACGTAGATGGCAAACGCGTGCTAGTTGCCAGAAGAAGTTGATCTTCTCCATTTGACGTTCTTGAAGTCTTCAGTAGAAGTTGAAGTCTTCAGTTCAGTTGAAGTAATAATAATAATAACCTTTATTCAAAGAGTTGAAGTCGAAGAAGTGAAAAGGGGATCCTGGAAAAGTTCATACCAGTTAGTGCCATGACGGTTTTGTCGAATTTTAATCAGTGTCTTAATTTTCGGCGAAATGGAATGTCCGAGTCACCGAATAATTTTTTTTATTATCAAATTACGTGCTTCGCTCGCACTGCTGCGCTCGCTGCGGCTAAACATGTAACACAACTAACTACAAATTCCTTCCAATTAGAAATGCTTCTTTAACTTTCTCCAATGTTATTTTTTTTCAAAATATTTAAATTCGGCGAAGTGGGATTCGGCGAAACGGGTATAAACCGTGTGAGAGATTCCATTCTCTTTCAGCGGCTATGGGATTTATTCTTGGCATTATTTTGGCCCACATGCGACGGTAAGAGGTTTCTCGATGTGAATCCTTCAGTTTTTCCTTCTGTTTTCTCCGTTCTAAAACGCGTTTAGTGAGGTTAAACTTTAGCCGGTTCATTTATACGAGCATGAGTTTTGCTTCCGATGACGTATAGCTCCCAAAAATGTATTAAATGCTTCGGTTGCAACTTGCATTAACCATATGAACAAATCACCAGTAAGTTAAAAGATTGTGCTGACGAAGCCAGGAACACGTGACAAATTGTATGTTAAGTTCCAAGGACATGTTATAGCGTCGGCTCTATTGTCTTAAAATTCATGATAAAAGATCGTTTCTCCCCTTTACGCACTCAATGGTCCGAGCTTTGTTTATAGGCACAGTGACGTCACAAAGTTGGCGGCCACTGCCACAGACTAGTAGTCTCCACGGAAGACAGCTGGTCCGCCCACGCTTATAGTGCGCACGCTACCTCGCTGCCACGCGGTGGAATACCCTCCCTAGTACATTATGAATTTTATCGATGTGTTAGTTACCATGTGTTGTCTATGATTCGGCAACCTTCCTCCTGCAGCTTTGTCCACACGCCATTATTGATCGGTTGAAGCAAATTCCGATACTATTGGCTTGTTTCAGCATGACCAAAACAATGGTTGCGCGTACGAGTGCCAATGCCACAAACCAATAGATTTTTTTAACATTCGAAATCGATCTGGTGAATAAGTAAAATCAGGTAAGTAAAAGCAGGCAAGGGGTCTCAGAGATTATTACCCTCAAAATTAACCAGGCATCTTCACGAGCAAATTGAAGCACCAGGCATTTATTTAATTTTTTTTTTAATTTTAATTAACTGTCCACATTTTTTCTACATGTACCAAGCTCAAAGTTGAAACAGCATGTTGTAAGCCTAAAAATAATTATAATTTGCTAGCAAGTTATTTGACATCAAGTACGTATTCAGTGTATTTAATTTTTTGCCACATAGTGTTTGAGGTATAGAGGCTTGAAATTAGCACCATTGAATGGCTCGTTCCGAGCAGGTTAAAATGGTGTACTGGAATGTCAAACTCCGACAAAATTAGGCGGAAATATGATTTTTAGCAGGTGGACCAATCTTACATTATAAACCCAAGTCTCATAGCAGAAATTAAGCAACCGTAACGACCCCCGGAAGGGGAACAATGAGAACGTGCGAGTGTGTCAATTCTTTGGCATGAAGTTGAAACTGGGACGTTGTTGCCCTGAAAAGAAGTCAAATTGGTACATTGCTACCTCGACTAACAATTTGGTCTAACAATTATCCTTCTAACTAAACGCCGTGGCAATCTCAAGGGCAAGTATTACATGACGTCATGCACACTTCTTTTTCACACGGTACGCATCGCTTAAGCCACAGCTAAAGACTGGGAGTGGGGGGGGGGGGCGTGCAAAGTGAGCTGTTACCATTAAGCATACGAGTACGCATTAACTGAACGTAGAAGAGAACAAACAAACAAGCACGGAAGCCGGGAGGCGTGTACGTGTTCAACTACTTATAGGAAAGAGGAGAAAGGGAAGGAAACCAAGAAGAGAGGGAGAGGACGGGATAAAAGGAGGAAGAGAGAGGGGAGGGAGAGGATTGGCGGAAAGGGGGAGTGTTACACAAACAAAAATCGACTGTTGCAGTGAACGATCAGGCAGCACCGAGCAAATACTGGGAAACAACCACGGGTCAAACAAATCCCCGGGCGAAGCCGGGTACAATCCTAGGATTCAGATAAAACATGTTGAACCACGATCACTTAACAATCCGCATGCGCCTGTAAACCAAACAGTTAAATTTGCATAGCCTAATTATAATCGTCATATCAAAAACCAAAACTGGTAAAAGGGACCGCAAGTTCCGAATGGTTCGGCCCTTCAAAGAAATGATATCAACACACCACAACATTCGCTAAGTTAATCACACCGACGAATAGTTCGAAGGTTAAATGAAAATTCGAACGTTCTAATTTCGAGGAAATCAATCATAAATTAATATTCAATAAAAGTCTTCACACCCAAAACCTGGGCTCCCATCAAAATACTGAATGAATTTCTCCTGATTTTTCCAGGTTTAAGTTAGGTCAATTTCCAGGCTTTTTACTGTAATTTTTGGAAGGTATCTTTTTTTCCCACATACTTTACCAGCTTTACTTGTGTGTAGGGCTCCCTCCTGTAGTGCAAAAGCGTAGCCAGATTTAATAAACTTTTGTATGAATAACAGAATGTTTTAACACTGTCTTAACATAATTAGGCTTATCTATAATCTTTATTTTTACTTTGTTTTTTTTTCGCCGAGTTTGCTAAGTATTTTTTTGTGAAAAATCATTTAATTCCCCCGAGGTTTAAACATTGTTTAAAATCTCTGAGTTATCCAGGTTCTCCTGTTTGCTGTGAACTCCGAAAGTCGATGCGTAAATGCATGTGCGTCGCTTTTTTTAATCAATGGTTAAAGGTCATTGGTTAAAGACCATTTATGACTAAGGGCGCGTTTATCAACGACTCGCCTTTTTATTCTTGCAGCTAGAATTTAATCGCGATGGCAAATTTTCGTTGTCGTGGTAACATCCCTACCTGGATTAGCTGAATCCGACGTCATTTGAGTAAATGCTTGCAGTCTTACAATCCGTGATAGTAAGAAAAAGAACATCTCCTGACGAAACCATTTCCCCACTCACTTCTGAACTCACATATTATTGACTGTGTTCGTCGCGAGCCGGCAGAGCTAAAACTGCCGCCATGTTGGAATTTCAAATGATTTCTAGCTTCTAGCTGCGAAAAGGTCAAAGGCGAGTCATTGCATAAACGCTCCCTAAGTCTAACTCACACACGAACGGTATCAGTCTGCACAACGTTTTCAGTATCCCAGGCCTAACCTTGACCTTGTGACATTCAAGAAACCGTAAATTTTCCCCCTTCCCCTTACGTACAAAGAATTTTTAGTGTGATGCTGTGTTTTTGTGGCGCCTGTCGTCACATATCGTGTTTCCTTGATTAAGCACCCGGGGGGCGGCGTTCATTAGTTGTTCGGCTCAGTTCAGCGTAAAACGAAACGTGACTTCTTTATTGCTTGATGCCACAATACGCCGGTTCTTATTTTCTGACAATCAAACAGGCTTTACGTTCTTGATAACGTGTTTACGACAGCACGTATAAACTGGACGGCATTTCTTTCTGCAGAGTACCTGGCGCTTATCCGAAGACTGGTACTTTTTATTTTTTATTTTCGCGTGAATTGGATCCCGCATTAATTCGAGACCCGGCCCACTTTTAAGGCCTGGTGTTTACTCGATGAAATATGGGTTTTGAAATTTTTTCAAAAGGGCCAAAGGGTTTAGTGAGCGTCCGACAACGGTACCCGGTCATCTGCAATAAATTTCGTGGAGCTTATTGTCGTCTGAAGTCACTTAACGCACCTATTGCTGAACTGGCTGTATTTTAAACCTTACCTGACTGATTTTAAGTACAGTTGATCGGCGGGGGGAAGGCAGAGGGGTGGGGATTGAGGCTTAATGGACGGTGGAAACCGCTAATATTAACAGGATTCCGTAGTAGGCGATAAAACCAAGCACTCTCTTACATTTTTCGGTTGATATGGATTGCTACTATAGTACTCTAGGAACACGGGCGGAGGATAATTCTAAAATTCGGTCGGATGGAGGGAGTTTGACTCGAAGTCTTAAGTAAAAAATCGGTTCAGTTTGTTTAAGTTCTTATGGCTTGGCTCTCCCGTCAAGAAACTCTTCAGAGCTCGTAGCTAATAAATTAAACATTTTGAAATTAGGGTTGAGTGAGGACCTATAACCAATTTAGAATCATAAAATGGGACGTATAGGTTATTACATGCTTTCCGCTTACTGAGATTAACAATGTCGAGGCCCCGCAGGAGTGGCTAACGCTCGTTAAACCCTTTAAGGAAAGCGGGTAATAACCTATTTATCACCCAGCCGCGTAACAATTGAAGAGCGCATTAGCTGTCATTGTTATTGCAACACCGTCCTTATTCGCTGAAGGGGAAAATCGGCATTAGGATTCGTTTTTTTGTGCAAATATTGTTGGACGCACAGACGCATTGTCAAGCTTTCTGAGCAAAAGAAAGTCAGCACGGTTCGTTCTTTGTTGTGCTCGTTCTGTCCCTTTGTCGATCACAATACTCCAGGCCTGGGATGTAAATCCCCATATTCTGGGCCTGAGCTGAAGGTATCAAGCTTGTTGCATTGTTACAAGCATTGTTGTATAGCACTGAGATCGTCTAATCCATTCCGGGTGCTGCAGACATAGGGCCTTAGGGCTTCGTCGGGTAGATGACCGGGTTCGGTTAACGCTCGCGAAAACCCTTTGATCGTCTAAACTGGGTGGAAAAGTTAGCAACAGCTTGAACTTGTTTGGGATCGAGGAAAATCCTATAAACCAATATGACGTGCATTCTTTATCACCATACTTTTTTCGTTTTCATTGTTATGAAACGCAGCAATAAATCGGATACAGCATTGATATAAGACAGCAATGTTGTAAGTATCACAATAAATCAGTTACTGGTACACTTTTACAGTTCCTACGCTATTCCCTCAGCGTTCGTTCTTTGTTCCATTGTTGTAATAACATTGTAGGGCCAACGATTGTTGAACGCCAGGGAGAAAAACAATGGACGAATGCAAGAAAAATGACATGCGACAACTCGAATTCTTTCATAAACGGAAAAAAAGTATTTAAAGCATGGTGATAAATTTGCATAATTGGTCCCACTATACGTAATTTATTGTGATAGTGTTGTCTTCCTCGGCTCTTAATGCCTCGGCTAAGCCTCGGAATAACAAAAATAATCACGTATAGAGGGACCATTGTTGCAAAAGTATGGCAATAGCCACCACATAATAAAAAGTAACGTCATAATGCTGCATCAAATGTACGCCCTGCCAACACAAACAACAATTCACTGTTACCACAATAATGTTCCTTTTGTCAATAAAATAAACCCAGTTTAAACTCTTGACCTTGAAAATCTGTATCTTGCAGTGGGTGCCGCTCTGCCATCGTACGAATCGGATCCAGGGTGCCAAACGGGTCAGGGAGTTCCTGGGGCCAATGCCCTGGTATAGCAGCATCACGTCAGCCAGCACGTATAAATACGCTATCCCCCGGACCCAAGTTGGGACCTGTAGTGAGTAAATCTTGCTACAGCAAGGATCAGCCGGGCCCCAGGACGGAGGTAGTGCAGGGGGTACATAGTACCAGTAACGTGGGCTGACATCCGAGAGGGCAGAGTAACTTTCAGTAAAAAGGCACGCTGATGCTTTTTTTTTCTGGGGACTTTTTTTTTTAGCTTGTCACTCTCTATTTTTTTTACCATTTTTGGTCCCTCCCTTAGCCTTCCTGGCCTTCTTTTTGCCCTTTTTAGGGCTCTAGACCCTTTCTCCTCACTGCAACCAGCATTTATCAGCGCTGAAAAGCAAAGTAGGACATGTTTTTTCTTCATAAAGAGCAAAAAAGAGCATTTTTTCCGAAAAGGGCAGGAGCAATGCCCCCCCCCCTACCTGTGTACGTCACTGCATAGTACCAGGGACCAAGGTCAAAAAAAGGGCCCGGTGTTCAAAGGAGGAATGCTGGAGAATGAAAGAAGGAAGAATGGAGCAGGGAAAGAGTCCGAAAGAAACTTTGTACCCACTTCCGTATAAAATTCCTCTCAGAGGCCCAGCGAAATTGTCATCAGCTTATAGCAGCTCGGATCGTGGACCATATGAGCCACTAGGCCAAGTTCTGTCATTGCTATGCAACCAGGTAACGATTATGTAATTATGTAGTCAATTTCTGGCTTCTCAGCATCAACGGTCAGTAGCCAACACGCATTTTTGTGTTCTTTTTTTTTTTCCTTTTGTAAAATACGTAGCAAAACCCGACATTTCAAACAGTCTTCTGCTGGACTTTTACAACCTATTCCGTCCCCTTTGTGGTAATTTTTGGTTCAGACTGGTCAGTAAGTGCCACAAATGACCAAAAAAAAAAAAAAAGTAGAGAAGACAGCTGAAAGTAGAGCAGGCCACTTCTTCACGGAAAACTTAGAAGTGCCTTGGTAATGACTTAGCAGAAAATTTAATAACGAGCCGTTGGCACCAGACGCCTGGGCATTTTCTGGGTAGACGAGTTTTGAGTGACCGAGGCAGATTAACATCGTGAGCGTCTGCCGGTTTACGACTTCGGAGCCTCTGACGATGTAAGGTAACCCGAAAGACGTACTAGAAGGGTGGGCGGGGGTTGTGAACTGAGTGTTCGGTCAGTGTACTTCTAATTAGGTTATAGAGCAGCGTCATGTGACGTCATATTGCTACAAGAGAGATACCTGCAAGGGGCACTAGATTGAAATGGTGGGTTAAACAACGGCACTTCTATATAGTCAAGCCAGTGCTTTGAGAGTGGATTTCGTAGGCTTAAAAAAACCGTTGTTTTCTCCAATCCCTTATGCTGCTTAGGATGTAATCGGAAAATAAAGATTCCACTTGCTTCAAAATGTCAGCAACTGTCAACAAATCGACAAAAATCGCGCGTTTTAGGCCTAAAAATGAAGTCTAATAGCATTGGCTTCAGTAAGACGGTCTTCTTTTCCCCCACCAGTGCACCTTGAGCTAACCCAGTTACTGGCTCCACCATAGAGTTATATATAATAATACTACGTCGTGTCACTGCCCTGTAGAGAGCCAGAGATCCTCATCCCCGCCCAAAAGGTTACGTCCCGTTTCGCAAAATCCCGTTTCGCCAAATACCGTTCCACGAAATTGTAGGGCACACGAAACATTTAAACACGAACATTTATAACACGATAATGGTCAGACATTTTTACACGAACGGCCGTTTTGCAGAATACCGTTTATCAGAATAATTTGTTTCAAATTACGTGCCTCGCTCGCGTGCCAAGGTTACTTCCAATTAGGCATGCATCTTTAACTTCTGCAATGTTAAATTTTTGAAGAATATTTTGATTCTGCGAAACGGGATTCTGCAAAACGGTAATTCTCGTTTAGAAAAGGGTAACCATCATATGTGTAACTAACTATTCTTAAAAGAGAACCTTGGCATTGACGTAGTGACGACCAAGCAGTCTAAACAATATTTAAAGTACCCTTGTTTCCGTCTGTATTGCCAGTTTTCAAAACGCTAATAAATCAATTGGGCTTATTCTATCACTGCCTATCTTTGTTAAATGGATGCCTTTTAAAGCCCCATTACATAAAAATAAGGTATTAAATTTCGTGTAGGCTACGTAAAATTTTGTCAAATTCGTTTTGGCGAAATGGGATTGGCCCCTGAGGCAAAATCTGTTAATCTGCTTTCTTTTTGGCGAAACGGGATTGGGCGAAACGGGAGTTCACCGACCAAACACTCTAAGGAGTTCCCCATTTCTTTAAATTCCTTCCCCCCCCCCCCCCCAACACACAAATTTCAGAGCAACACGGAAATTTCAGAGCATGATTATTTGGCCACAACTGTTCACGCTATGAAATATACAACTTTTTCGAAAGTTGGAGGGGGGGGGGGTATTTTGGAAAAAAAAAATGAATGGGTATGAAAATATGGCAGAACACACTAATGAGCAGTACTGAATTATAATTATATTTATTTAGCGTGCCTCTGTTGGCTTGCTGTTAATAAGTCGAGCTCTTATATCGTTCGTTTTGTGAGGATATTGATGATATCAACTTCTCGTTTTTATGACTTTGCTTATTATAGTTTCCCCTCAAAATGGCGATGAGGAGATTCTATTCACGTCCCCCCTCCCCCCCTATGGGTACCCCTGTGAGTGCAACTTTATTGCGGTCCAAGCACTAGTCAGTACTACCAAAACCCCCTGAATAAAAGCCCTCTTCGTCCCACCAGAAACATCAAGTATTAAGGATCGAAAGATTTAACGATCGAAGGATCGTTATCACTTGCCGCCAAGAGGCACATTTGCAAAACTGACAAGGTTTCAAAATGTGTCAAGAGATGGCATTGCAGAGCATTCGGCTATTTGATGTTTCTTTTGCAATGTGGACTATACTGCTGAAACGAGTTTTCTTTTAACCCTCTGTTGCATGCAATAATGTCTGGTATTTTTTTTTAAACTACCTAGTTGGTTCGGTCGTGGGATTCGAACCACCATTCGCTTGGTTTGTAGGCGGGGATGCTGACCACTGGGCTGCCATTGCTCGCTTTGCTCGGGGTCCCTGGGGACTCCTCACAAAGCTTGTGCTGTGTCTTGGACTCTGTTTTTTTGAGCCGAGAAGTGACATACAAGTGGGGGTTGACCACACTACAGTGTTTTAAAATAGGTGCTAGCCACATTAATAAATAAAGGTAATTTTCAAATCACTGTATCTAACAACGTCTCATTTAAACAGAACGGAAAGCCGACGGCTCAACAAGAGTTAAATAAATACAGACGCAAACCTATTTACGTCGCCTTTTGGGCTTGTAGTATGTCAGACTGCCTGAGCGGGGCCGTGTCAGTCTGGCTCAGCGGTGTAGTACTCGGCCTATGGTTTCAAAGGTCATGGGTTCAATTCCCCACTGAGGCAGTTTGATATTTAAGTCCGAAAGGCAACGTAAATATGTTTGCATTTGTACTTACTTAACGTTTCATTTTTTGTTTGAATCAGCTGTGTAACTGTGAACTAGCACTGTGGTTCCATGAGAGGGAGAGACCACATTTTGACCTAGCCAAGGTAGAAATGGTGTCGCGAGCGTCGCGTGAGGTCGATAGGAAAGCCCAATGGGAGACCCTCAACGTTCATGTTGGACAAAGAAACGAGTCAAGTGATCACCTTCTTGCACGAGAGTCGCAGGAAGACGAAAATCGATGAACAAGGCTTAGATGGACAGTATATTTTTTCCAAGACGATTTCCTGTACCATTTCTTCGTCTCAACCACATGCAACGAATAAACGTCGATGTAAAACCTCCTCGAATTCTTTATCGTTGTGATAGCAGAATTAATTTGACCCGGAAAAAGAAGTGTCCAGTAAATCTCTCTTTTTACGATATCTGCAGGACTTATTCTAGACTTTCGTGTCAACGACGTAAAGGGGGATTTTTCTTGGCGTATTAAAGCTCCGGTTAGGGAAAAAAAAAAAGCCTTGTTTAACGGGAGTTTAACAACGAAATCGACCATGCGGGCGGGCGGTTTTTATTTTTATTTTGTTTTTTTGCGCCGTTTTCCATAGCGGAACAAAGAGTATGGTGTGCAAATAACGTCAAACTGTGCATCCTTAAAACGCGATTGCTGTTGTGGTTTGCGTAATATTGAAATTGACTGTATACCATAGAACTTCTTCGCTAAATTGCACGATGGAAAATATATTCACTGATCTCTACATTCGTCATCTGAACGACGACATTATGATCATCATCATCGCACAACGCGGCACGACGGCCAAATTTTGTAAGCGGATGAACCCCAGACTTTCTGCCACTGTCTGCGACACCAATTGTAGGAAAAAAATTACCTGCAGCTAATCTGTTTTTACTGGCTACCCACGTGTTTATTGGTTTTGATTGAATAACGTTTCAGGGCTTTACTCTATTGATCTGGATGTTCCATCAATGGAAAGGTCTCGTCGAGGCGATTAAAATAGTGTATCGGAATGTCAAAATCGGTTAAAAATTGACGAAACGGCAGAAAGTTGTTCAAATTTTGTCCACAGCGGCCTTCCACTGATAAAAAGGCGTCACGCGCTTGGAATTTCAGTGACGCGCGCGCTCCCATTAGAGCGCGTTTAGCGACGTGACCTTCTCGCTCGCCGAACGCTATTTGCTAGGCAACCGTTATTTATTTACGATTAATTTCCCGTTTCCGTTAAATGAATGCGGTAATAGGCAACAAATTAAATGTATTATAAATAACAACACGGATAAAGAACAAAGTGCAATAGTCATTTTAAACATTGGTACAACATTGTTGCCATTTCACCCTATTTCCAAAATTTGATATTCTCCCTGAAAAACTAGCTTCTAGCAGTGATCAAACGACGGCAGAATAAATAGCTACTCGCAGCGAGAATTCAGAGTCCAACATGGCGTCCATTTCGGGTTTATCGAATCGAAGGCAACTCATCGAATACCGGCATTCAGAAATCTGTCCGTCGTCTTGTACAGCAGTACAAATTGTTTTCTAGTTATCATAAATCGATGCTGTCATGTTGCATGCTTCGTACTTCGTGTCGCGGGGCACGAAGAGGATTTGCGTTCGCGTTGCTGCCATGGTTACTACGTAGAGACAGCTTGAAAGCCACATTCTTCGGTAAAGGCGAGAAGCAGCCAGCAGATTTAGTATTAACCAAGTGAAAACTAGTAAGCGCGAAATTTGTCGTTGCGTAAACGAGCCCTTAAGCATGGTATTTTTTTTTGCTCTTAGCAATCACAGTTAACAACAAAGTTTCTTCTTGTCGATTTACTGAGGCCAGATCGAACAAATACTTTTTTTTTGCGAATGAATGAGTAAGTTTATTGTGGGGCAAACAACTGTACAACAAGGCAGTATGTTCCCGCGCTCTACAAGAGCTTATGCCCGCATGTGGCATGTACAGGATACCACACACAAAAAAGTTAAAATTTGTGCAAAAAAAGTCAGTGCCAACTTAAAAAAAAAAGAGCAAATAAAACGATTAAACAATAAACGCAAAAGTAATCATGACAATTTCGCGGGTGGGACCTTGTACTGGATGGAATGACAAGGTAAGGTTTACTTGTTACGTTACCTGAAACAAAATTAATTTTCGTTTAGTTGAACTGGTTCAATTTCTACTTGCAGACGTTTTAGAAGAAGAAAGATGTTTAGTATGGGGATTGGAAACGGGACACCCCCCCCTCCCCTCTTCCCTCGCCCTTTTCATTTGTAGGCTGATAGAATACATACAATAGGCCAGAGTGGCGTTCACGGAAGTCTCCAGCAGTCTTACGACCCTGAGCAGGGTTTCGTTAGGACTTTACCAGGGTTCCTAACCAGTTTTCCGTGTGATCAGTTTCTACAGGAAGTTATGCTTATATAGCTCTGCCACGACTTATACGCAACTTCCCTTCGATACGTTTTAAATGATCCCCGCACCTCTATTCTTATACTCCTGTAGTAGCAAAGGAGAAATAAGGCGGAGGAAAAAAAAACGAGAAAATAAGGAATTTTTAACATGAAAAAAATAAGGAAAAATAAGGATTTTTTTCCCTGTAGAAAGTTACTGTAATAAAGTTGAAGTAACAGTAAAAAAATCTTTGACTTGTTTTTCTGCCAGTTTACTGGAAATAAGAGTTAGACTAAGGTAATGAACCAAATTTTCAGTAAAATTTGCGTCGAGGCAATGTTTGCCGATTTTCTTAAATGGTGACAAAAAGAAAATTCACACGTTCTGGTTCTATCCTACTTTTTTAAGAAGCTGGCAGTGAACTTGAACAAGAATAAGACAACTTAAAACAAAAAGGGAACCACATGTCTAGAAATGGGAAAACAAAGCACGAAAATAAGGAGTGTTTCTAAAAAAGTAGGAAATAGAGAAAAAGTAGACGCTCTACATTAGCTCCGAAATGTCAGTTTTTCCTGCAAAATTCATGTTAAGTCATAATCGTCTAGTGGATGAGTCAGGCAGCAAAAGTGGCCTGGTGATTAGCCTTAGGTAATCATAATTATGAGGCCCCGGATTCAAACCTGACCTCACCCACCCAGGCACTTCCGGGAAGAGAAGGGCTCTGTGATGACGAGAGAACGTGTCGATCGTGGCATGTAAAAAAATCCTAGGGCCCGATGGGAATTACCTAGAAAGTTATCCCTCTCGTCATGGTCGCGGTTAGGAGCCAGTGCCGCAATTATAGTGTCCGCGGCCTATCTTGAGTTCTCCGCAAAACGAACACAGATAATCGATTGTACGTTTTCAGTAGCAGAGTGCCTTGTTGATATCCAAGATGGTTACAAAAACAATGGCGGCCATCGATTAAAGACATCCCATCCAGGAAGACGTAGCCGCTCACAATAATGAAGGGTGCAAATGGTGCAAGGCAGTCGGGCCCAGGAGGCAAGGAGGCCCTAAATTCAAAGAACAGGCCCAAATTTTTACATGAAACTTACCTAAAATTAGGCCACAACCTTGAACCCTAGATTTATTAGTTTTTTGGGGCCCTACATTTTACTCTTGCACCCCCTTTGTAAAAGGGTAGCTGCGGATTTGTTGGGAGAGCGTCAAACCTCCCAAGGGTATGTATCGCTTACAGCAACAACGCGCACAACAACAACAACAGAATGGAAATAATGACGCAGGAGCGTGAAAGATGAATAGAAGCCGCTACTTGCCAAGGGGCAAGATTCATTCACGGTGATTATGCTACAAAGGAAGCAAACTCCGCGCAAATAACCATTGTTAACGGCAAGTGGGCTGCTTCTAACGAGGAAAGGAACGAATACAAACGCGCCACAGTATATAAGAGGCAACCCTGTTAGTTTTGCTTCCCAGTTAGTGATGTGATCGAGAGTCCAGACATGTCTACCTTCATAATAGATGACACTCATTATGCCTCGTACAAGACAGACAGACGCACGTTTTTTTTTTTTTTTACCAAAAACTGTTCGTCGAAATTTAGCAGACAGAAACTAGAAACTTTGTGAACCTCCTTTGTACACAGTGGAACTCGAGCTGTTGTGGACAAATGGCTGTGGGGTGTAGAAATTGAACGACCAGAAGAACTCAGTAAAAATGTAGGCTTGTGTAAGGATAAATTCCACTCAAAAAGTAAGGGATGAGGATGAACCTTAGCATCCTGTAATTTTGGGACCCAATTGTCGGGAAACGAATTGTCCGAGATCGAACTGTTATAGACCCGGGACAAAAAACGAAACCAGTAAAGAATAGTGTGCCAGCTTCAGCTTATGAATTTTCCACATTTTTAAAAGATAAAACATATACCTTCCATTCCACATTAACCACCGCCTTTTTGTTTCATTGTCGGGCAGAGGGAAAAAAAACTGAAGTATAGACCCTTCTCTAAAAACAGTTTTACAGTTTATAGCTCATGAGTGTGTACAATAAGTTATACTTGCTGTGAAAAGTAAAAAAAAAAAAACAGCCTTTTTTTGTAAGTAGTTTCGTCAGATAAGTCAGGATATCTGCCATTGTAAGATTTATAAAACACATGAGGCATGGTTTCTCATTTCACGTTTATAAAACACTTGAGTCATAAAACGTACTTGTTTTCAAATCACATTTTGTATTGTGGCATGACGCCAAAAAGTTATTAAAATCCCAGATGCGAACCAAATTACCCCCCCCCCCCCCAAAAAAAAAAATGCCCTCTGGTAACAACATATTGTCAGTGCAGCAATCTCGCATTTACGACAGTATGACTGCTCCGACTGACGGCTGTATAGATGGAAGTCCTAGCGAATGTTTAAACTTGGTATTAAATCAGTGGTAGAGGAACGTGACAGGGTTCGTACACAGCCTTGAATTCCTTGAAAACCCTTACGGGCCCCCACGCACTAAGCAACCAAGCCGCGCCACCAGGTCGCTGCGGCCAACGAGAATGCTTACGATATATGCAGCACCGCGCACTTGGCCGCCACGGCCAGTCAGTCGCAACGGCCAATGGGGTCCCGGGCGACGTGCAGGCGACCACGCTTGATCCGTGTTCATTTTTCACCATGTTGTCATTTTTCAGAATTATCAATAAAAAACGAACGTGGCCGTACGTCTCCGTGATTTTTTTTTTTTTTTTTTTTTTTTTTTATCTGCGACGACCACTGGCCGCTCGACCTGGCCGCCCAGTGACGGGGGCCCTAAATGTGAACGCCCAAAAGTCAAGGATTGAAACACCTTAAAAAGGGGAATTTCTGTTTTCGGAGCCTTGAAAGGGGCTTGAATTTGATGAGTGTAATATTATTTAAAGAAATAATGCTGTTAATCTGTAACATAAGACTAATATTAATTTAGGTATAAATTAAATAAATAAATACAATAGTTAGCAGATAAATAATATACTTTTCTTCTTTGAATAATTCTTCCCTCGGATTGAACTTACAATAGAACGAGTGAGGCGCCGTGCAGTGCCGTGAGTGAGGCGCAGATGTACAAGTGCTGTTCTACTGGCTGTTAGTTGCTGTATGCCTCCTCCCATCATGTCCATTGGTGGGATCGGGGGGGGGGGGGGACGAAATGTTCACGTTGTTTCCTGATGGTTTAGTTCCTGACAGTACACTATAATTACGTAATTGCTTAAGAAACGAACTTCACAGCAAATGTTAGAAATAAACTACATAAAATAGTGCCTCAATTGACACTAAGTTGAAAAAGCAACTTTGGTAATTTGCTGAGCAAAGAGGCTTGAAATTGGCTGTAAGTTGGCCTTGAAAATCCTTGGGAAAAAAAGCATTGAGAATTCAGCAAAGAGCCTTGAAAATCCTTGGAAAGCCATTGAAAATTCAGCAAAGAGCCTTGAAATTGGCTGTAAGTTGGCCTTGAAAAACCTTGAAAAACATTGAAAATTGAGCGAAGAGCCTTGAAATTGGCTGTAAGTTGGCCTTGAAAATCCTTGGAAAAGCACTGAAAATTGAGGAAAGAGCTTTAAAATTGGCTATAAGTTGGCATTGAAAAACCTTGAAAAAGCATTGAAAATTGAGCAAAGAGCCTTGAAATTAGCTGTAAGTTGGCCTTGAAAATCCTTGAAAAAGCATTGAAAGTTATTACATCTGTCGTGTACGAACCCTGGAACGAGAGTGAGTTTTTTAAGGCCCCCTCACCCCTTTTTGCCCTGAGGTCGAGGGTCGATGACGGTCGCTACTCCTAGCTTCGCTTACAATTATGCAGTCAACGGTAATGTATCCAAATATGCCTTCCGTTTCAAAGATATCTTTCCTGTCTAGATCTGGAGAAGAAAAAAACTCTTCAAACTTAGTTTTCTACATTACTATGCTAGGATGCCTCAACCTCCGTGAAACTGGTGGTGGCACCAGTTTAGAAGGGTGACGCCGTTTCTCCAACATTAACGTTTTATGTGGCCATTAGATGTTCTTTCTCGTCTTGCGAGACGCTCGATTCTAATCGTGTTTTTCCCCCCCTTTTTGTCTTTTGGAAACGTTGCCGTTTACCGTTGTGCGAACTCGCTTGACGGGTGCACGTGCAGTTCGCTGTCTAGCCGAATCGCTACTGCAGCTCATTTCTTATTTCCCAAACCTTTCAGAGTTCGTTTTTAACATTTAGTGTCTCTTGGCGACTGTGATAGCAGAAGATAGATGTGGACTAGGAGAGCAATTTTCAGCCACTTTCTTTTTGAGATCCATTCCGGACACCTTAAAGCTTGATGCACCTCTCTTTTTGAGACATCCTTATCACCCATGCTTCTTTGAGAAAATTCCATTAATTCCAAATAACTACTTGACATGCTACAAAAAAAAAAAAACACAAAATGAATTAATAAAAGCATTGTTTTCTCGAACCGACGTATACAAATCAACGAAAAAGTTAATGAAACAAACTCGCATGCCAAACATGACCGATTTGAGGGGTTCTATGATTGTCTTTATACATTATATTCAAAATGAAAACAAATTTAAGGACAGATATAAACAACACTACCTTCGTGATGATACTGGTCGGCATAAAATATCTCTAATCAAAAATATTTATGGAGCTAGCAATAAAAAAGTATTACATTCCAAAAATTGTTAATACATTACCTATTGTGCGCGCGGCGTATTTTGAGTCCTGGAAGTATGTTATGAGCGGCTGTATACGCCTTCCTGGAGGGAGCGGCTTTAATCGACGGCCACCATTGTTTTTGTAACCATTTTGGATATCGACAAGGTACTCCGCTACCAAAAACGTACAATCGATTGTCTGTGTTCGTTCTGCAGCGAACTCAAGATAGGCCGCACACTCTCTAAGGAGCTACTCAACATGAATTGCTGTCGTATCGCCACAAACCAAGATCTCCACATATGCAGAATCTTCACAACGTAAAATCTCCAAGGGTGTACAGA
>JAHWFP010212104.1:42065-72497 GCA_023313725.1 Lithobius niger | reverse complement strand
TGGACCTTTTTCAGATTTACTGTGAGGCCTGCCCTTCCTAGCCTGCCTAACACATCTGAAATATGATCCAGATGGGACTGGTAATCCTGGCTGAAGATTACCAAGTCATCAACATATATCATAGTATGGGAATACATAGCATCCCCCAAAACCATGTCCATTAAGCGTGCAAAGGATGCTGGTCCATTGCAGAGCCCATATGGCATTTTTTTGAACTGCCATGATCCCATATGACAACGAAAACAGGTGTACTTCTTGCTCTCAGTTTCCATTCCTATTTGCAAGAATCCTGATTTCATGTCCAGAACTGTAAACCATTTTGCCTTGCCTAGCATGGCAAATACTTGACTGGCATTACTGGTAGGTTGTGAGTCCTTTACTGTCTTGGAGTTCAACATTCTGTAGTCAATACAAAATCTTTTAGCTCCTTCCTCTCCTTTTTTAGGAGCAAGACAAGGTACAGCCCCCCAGGGTGACACAGAGCGTTCTATCACATCCTCCTTGATCCACTCGATCATTTGGGCCTCAATGATAGCTCTTGTCTCCTTGTTTACAGGTCTATGAGGTAACCTAATGGGTCTTGCACCAGGTTCAACCTCGATTTTGTGTTGGTAGAGGTGAGTGCTGCCTCGTTTAGATGTTAACACATGTTTGAATTTGTGTAAACATTTTCTCAGCTGCTTTCGTTGTGAATTTGAGCAATGAGCTTGCTGAATTTTTTCTTCCAACAAAGCATCATCTTTTGCACGCCTCTCAATATCTACCTCCACGTCCAATTGCTTAAGTTGCTCAATTTTCGTTTGAGTAGCCTTTGCAAATGGGATTGTTTCTTGTTCCTCTGGCCCGACACGCCAGCCACCATTTTGGATGTCTGGGATGAGGCCAGTCCGACCCAAGAAGTCTCTGCCTAAAATTACGCTATCTGCAGCGTTTTCTAGGACTAAGAAAGTCTGCTGAGCAGAGTAGCCACCAGGCCATCGTACCGTTGCTCTACAGTACCCGTCACCTTGGATATTACCAGCCGCCAAAATGAAGGTTACGCAGCAATCCCTGCGCCACTTTACGCCCTTTGCCTGCAAAGTTCGTGCGGTAGCACCGGAAATGATACTAGAACTGGCACCAGTGTCGATCAGTGCTAAGAAAGGTTCCCCTGCCACTTTAATGTTAATTAAAGGTACATTGCCTGACTTAGTTTCTTCCTCGACACCTTTGAACACCGTCACATTTGGTGCAAAGACACGTTTTACGGTGCCTTTCCATAGTCCTGCCCTAGCTCTCCAATCTGCGCTTTTTGAGGTCGTCACACGGTTTAACCAAGTTAACGACCTTCTTCTGCGTTTTTTGGCTTCTTTGGGCATCTGTTGGACCTATGGCCCTGTTCTTGGCAGGTCCAGCAACTTCCATCAAAAGGTTTCCTTTCCTTTTTAGGTTGTTCTGGCCCTTTTTCAGCAGTAACACCAGCCTTCTGTACATGCGCTGCTTTTGGTGCAGCCTTTACAGAGCCTGTGGTACTCTGTGTCTGGTACTTGCCAGCTCGGTACCCGCGAGGGTCAAGCGAGGCAAAAGACACTGGTTCAACCATACTATGGAACGCCGGTGTGGTTCCCGTGCTAGTTGTCTGACCAGCACGAAGCACTGCTTCGTTCCTAGTTGGTTGGCTTCCCTGCACGGCTTCACTGTATGAAGGGCAGCCGCGCCATGCCAAGCGTGGTTCCACAGACAAGGATGGGTTGGGGGGTGGTCTGTATGTTCGCTGTGTTAGCAGGAACTGACTCACTTTTGCCCCTTCCCTTACCAATTCTCTCAAGGAGTCAAAATGGCGTCCTCGGAGATGTTGTCTGTAGTCTGGATGCATTTTGGCCATTATGTGGTTTATTTTCTCAGCCTGAGAAGCCTTAGGCCACAACCGGTCAAAATATCCGCACACAGCTTGCGCATAACTCGAGAAAGGTTCGTCCGGAGCCTGGGTTCTTTCTGCGAGTTCACGTTTTAAATCTTCGATATAATTTGGACTTTCAAATTCCAAATTAAAATCTGATTCGAAAGTGTCCCAGTCCGTGTAAGGACCGAACACCCTGTACCATCGTTCCGCGTCATCTTGCAAAGCAAGTGGAACGATAGTTTTCAAAGTGTACGTTTCTGAAAGGCCTAGTGCAATGCTGTACCTGTACAGCGCCTCTAGAAACTCTGATGGTGATTTTTCATCCCCAAAACCTTTGTACGAAGGCATGGCGATTTTTGGTGATTTTATGCTGAGCCCTTCAAAGGGTCTCTGCAACAAATCCTGTCCTGAAAAATCATCCCTACGTTCCCGGTTTCTAACCCCGGTCACGTAACTAGGGCCAGTCCGGCCTTGCATATTTCTATGTTCGGCGTTCCCAGTCCTAGATGGCGACACGCTATGTTCGCGCTGAGGGTCTCTGTACCTCCACGCGTCCATATCCGGTTCATGCTCAACCGGTTGTCTCCATTGCACACGGCCACCGCACGTCCGCCTATCCACTCTGTCCATGTGGGCTCCAGGATAGCGCTGACGAGGATGCCGTGCTCTGTCAACCTCTCCAACAGCACGATTTACTCGTCTGTTAGTGGTGACAGGCGTGGAGTGTAATGGCCGCCGCACGTTCTCATCCTGTTTTGTAACACGATTAGGTTGTGCTGCGTCATTAACTCCATTCCGGTTTTCCGGTTGTAAACAGCTTTGTAACTGTTCCAACACAATTTGCCGGAAGTCTTCTGGCATGGGGCAAGCATCTGCCCAATTTCGAAAGTCAGTGACAAACGCATCAGTTCCTTCACGACCTTCTACATCAGAACGTGTCAACCTAGGGGGGGAGGGACTTTGCTCAATATCTGAAAATTCCGGATCTTGAATGTCCATGTCCTCACCCCAGGAATCGTTAAGATCATCACCCAAATCCTGAACCAAAGGTGCACTTCCGTTCCCTTCAGTCCTCGCTCTTTTTCGTGCATTTCCTAGCCTCGGATTTTGCATTACTAAATTGCGCTGGTTTGGTGGTAAAGCAGCATTATTGTTCGCCATGTGTCGACTCATAATAACGCTTGTTTTCGGAAAAAAAAAAAAAATTTTCCCTTTTTTTTTTCTCTGAATTGTTCTTTCGACTCTGGTGAATTATTTTCTTCCAAAATCTACTACAATTCTGCAATCATAAATACTGCTATGGGTCAACAGAATTTATTATTCTTAAATTTACTCGTTTCCTAGCCTTAAACAATGAGGACTCAGTTAGCTCACCGCAGGCTGATCAACTTTCAATTCGTTGTTAAAAAGTGTGCTCCTACACTAATTTAACCTTAACAATTATATTCGTAGTGTGAGGCGTAAACAGTCCATCCACTTCGTAATAATTGTCGTGACTTTATTTTCCGAAGAAAAACGGTGATTTTTATTTTGGCGGTTTTTAGGCCTAACCAAAAAAAAATAGCGCTCCCTGTGAAAGCAATCAAGTTCACAAACAGCTACCGGTTGCGGGTTTTCTCAGTCGAAATGGCATTTTTCGCCATTCAGAATGAAAAATTGGTAACCAAGGAAACAACCATGCAGGCAAGTTAGAATCCTTTAGCCACCCCCTGATCCGTAATTTTCCTTACAATGTGCGTTTTGGTCGGCCGCACTCTGCAAGTCCAATCACTCTGTTTTACTTTAATTTCTGTTCCCTTACAGAAAAGAAAGTGGGTATTTTTATTTCGACCAGGACAAGTCAAAATAAAAATGCGGTTTTTCTTGGGAATTTGTGACAACGCATGCACTGGCCACACTCCACGAAAATCCCCCAAAAGATGGCGATCTTCCCCAACTGGAATTCTTACAGAATCGGATGCATTAAAAAATGTCGGATTCAAATCCCAGGGACAAGGCCCCCAAAATATGTAAGTGCTTGCTAAGGAGATGGACGATTATTCATAAGACACAATGCTCAATCCTAATTCACCTCTTACTGTACAGCTAGGGGACTGCACACTTAGCATTACATATTAGGCGCTAGGTCAAGGTTTATCCCCTTGTCCTGCCCTGATCAGCTCTGGTGGTTCGACTTGCAGGTCTGACCACCACACACCAATTAGCTCGAGCTGTCGAAGCTGTCCCGTTTTATACCCAAGCGGGCCGGGGCAGAACAATAGGCTCTTGCCTGAGGCATTACGTCACGTGACGGCGAACTGGCGCGATCCGGTCCTGACTGGTAGAACAATAGGACTGGCTCGCTTACCCGGATGTTGGCGCCGGGCCAGCTGCCATGTGTGCATGGTAGCTAGCGGCGCGTAGCATCCATGTTAACGGCAAGGTGCACCGCACGAGGGGCTAACTGCGTGCGTGTGCATTGCCGTACATGTAAGCACGTTACAACAGTTCTCACTGCTGCTTCTTTGAGAAATTTTCCATTAATTTTTCTGTTACGAGATTGAAACGGAAGACCATCCCAGCCGCCATTAACTGTTGGGCTTCTGCACGCCAAACACCAATAGAGAGCCCTTTCGTAAGCACATCAACACTTATCAAACAGCTTAGCGACCGATTCCAACAAAAATGACCGTTTCCATCATAAGGGACGTCACACGTCAATTATTTTGGAACGTACTCGCTGGATACATCGATGAGCAAGCTGGAAACTAATGTCACGAAAGAAGCGTGTTTTGTCACAGTATAGTGGTCCGGGTTACCAAGCGTCACACATTACTGAGATGTCAAACAAACCCCCAAATCTAGATCGTATTGTATGTATGTCTTTACCTCCTGCAAAAAAAATTGAAAAACACCGGTCAGGAAGACAAACTCATCGCCCAATTGATACGCTATCGCCAAAAGGTCGACTGAAAAAGGTTAAAAAATATTCCTTTTTTGTGAACCGTTTGTGCTATTAACTTAAACCAATTATTTAGACATCCAGTATGAGGCATTTCGTCCGCCAGAGTTAGCTCGGTTTTAAAGTTTACTTTGGAATTTACTTTGAAAACTTTTACAATGGTGCGTGAACTGCCTCAATATCACTGAATATTTTTTACCTATAGGTTTGTTGCAAGATTATTTGACTCTTAGTGTACCTTTACTCCTAAATTAGCCCTTTTCGTCCAAACTTTTAAAGAGTGTGCGTGTGACGCAGTCAACTTGAGCTTGGCACTTCACATGATTGTACAGTCTAACTGTCATTGTGAATTACTGTGTTCGCTGTCACCAGCGGTCCTTGCCCAACCTTGGCTTGCGCTGTTTCACTTTGACTTACCAATAATGCTTAAATCGCATTCATCCATAGTGTAATTGGACGTACACTATGATTTTATGCTGGCCGACTTGACTCGGTAGTGAGGTCTTTCGAAGTTTCACCAGCATAAGTTAAAGGGGAATTGCCACCAATGACAAGCTGCAGCGTCTATAGCCCATGTGCCGCTATCTAGTTCTGTCTAGCCCTCTCTTTTAACAGGCGAAGGAATACATAAATAAATTTCTTTTTGCAACAACAAGCAAGCCACGTGCCTCCTTAATTGTTGAGTGTAAAGTTGGTGCGCCCACGTGCACCAGAAAGCAAGAAGTACAGTTAAGCCTAACGACATCACGGGCGTTTTTTTCTATATATCAACTGTTTTTTCTATATTTCTGACGCAGATTTTCAACCGCTAGATGGGCGTCATCTAGTGACAGTGATGTCGTTAACCTTGACCGCTTGCTTCCTGGTGCACGTGGACGTATCAACTTTGCATGCAGTAATTAAGGAGGCACGTGGCTTGTTTGTTGTGTAAACAGAAATATCTTTGCACATTCCTTCGCTTGTTGAAATCAAGAGCTACATAGAATTAAATAATGGCAGACAGCACTAGATTGTCCAACCTGTAGTGAGACTGTAGGCAATGAGATACAATATTATGCACCACGATCACTGCAGGGGTTGGGTTGGGGGTAGAAAGAGGATTTGAAATAACTTACTCTGCTGCAACATTAAAAAAAAAACTTTTTTTTTCTATCCCTTCATCAAATGTGAATTATTGATGACTCGGTATCCACTGCACACAGCATCTCTGCTTCAAGAATTTGGTTGGTCTTTGGTCCTATAGCTAACGGCTTGCGAGTATCCCACGTTATTTAAATTTTAAATTTTATGTAGTGGCTGCGTATATGTTAGACACGTGCGCCTTAGATATATATCGCATTCTGTGACTGGCACTTTTAGAGTGTTGGGTCACGTTACTGGCCACAATCTGACAACGTGATTAATCGGCTTGTCTCAATTCGGGCCCGTCGCTATGAAACTAATTGCACGCGTGAAATTCCTCCCTTGCCTGAATTACCTAATTAGTAACAGACATGGGGGGTGGGGGGGGGGGAGGGAAGCTAAGGACCTAACTTAAGAGAAAATATAGCAAAAGTAGGCATTTATTGAACTTTCCAATGTTCCAAAAATAGGCGTTTCAAGGCACGAAAATTGCCGAGAATGAAGTTGGGCCCCAAGGGACTTAAAGCACCCCCCCCCCCCCTCCTCAGACCTCTTAAGTGAACTCTGGGACTCCAGTTTTAATTAGGTGAACCCCACAGGGTTCGTACACAGCCTCGAATTCCTTGAAAAGCCTTAAATTTGAAACCTCAAAATTCAAGGCTTGAAAAGCCTTAAAAATAAGACATTTTTATTGTCAGAGCCTTGAAACGGCCTTGAATTTTGTTGGTGCACCGTGGTTGATGGAGTACGGTTAATGACTGTGTAATTATGTACATGCCTCAATTAATAAATTGAATAAATAAATAAAACTAATTTGTCAGCTGAAAGCATTTTTACTGTGAACGAACGATGCTTCCTGCATATATTATTACGTGTTTAAACACGTAATCATCCTAGCTTCCTGCAGATTGAATGAAAAAAGAGACGTGCCGTGCAGTGCAGGCAATTTGTGATGGTTGGAGCTGGTGAGCAAAAGGTATTCCTCTGGTTTTCTGGCTACTGCTATATTCCTCCTCGCTCCCTTAGCTCCATACTTCAAGTGACAAATAAATAACACAGACTAGCAAAAAAAAAACCGGAATTTATTATGTAATTTAATGCTAAAAAAGCATTGAAATTGGCTTCAAGTTGGCCTTGAAAAGTATTGTAAATCCTTGAAATTAGTACGCTGTCTTGTGTACGAATCCTGCATACAAGGTCGACATACAGGCAGTCGCTACGTTAACATGAATCCTTCTAAAACGAGGCCAATACACCCCCGTTATATTACGAAGTATGGTTTTATTATCGTCTATGCGTTTGTGCCAGCTCTGAAAAAAAAAAAACAGAAACTTGAAAACCGCGTTAAAATTTTTTACCGGTCACTGAATAACCAACAATCCGTGAGATATTTACTGCTCATTATAATTCCTGTGAAATATGTATGTAGGCTATGTGACACCCCGGCACTGGGGCGTCAGATTCGATATAGGAGTCTTGGTCCCGGCTGTCCATCTCTGACTTCTACAGACCCGGGTTCGATCCCGCTGAAGGGAAGGTACGTGCAGATTTTTCTCCGGTTGTTTCCCGCCCGTTGCACGAGGGCTTCCTCCGGGTACTCTGGTTTCCTCCCTCATGTAGCCAAAAACAACCGACACGATGGTGGTTCCTTTCACTTATCATCTGTCGCCGGGGCCTTCAACAAAACTTGGCTTGCTGTCCGACAACTTCTTCTTTTCTATTGATATTTGGTAAACTAGAGTGCACATCAACTTTTCCTTTGGTACCGTAACTTACAGACCTCTATTTTTAAGTTAGAAAAAAAAACAAGCAGGGAAAATGACTCACAAGAAATGACGTAGCACAGTATCTTTTCGCACTCTTACGTTTCGTACGAGCAACGTGACTTGGCTTCTAATTATTAACGAAGCAGTTCTTCACTAGTTCACTGACAAACCTTATGCGGTACAGCGCTCATCTATTGGCTTCCAGGTGACTCATTGAACCCGTTATTAGGGTTACAACCGTTAACCGAGCTCCATTCGACCGAACGTGATAGGCAATATAAGTAATAGGTTCCGTGAATCATCGAACACATTGCTATAATCACCTAACAGCTCAACAGAAGATAACACCAAAACAGTCCGCTTCCACGGAAAGTGATGTCACCCGTCAATGGTTTTGGAACAGAGTTGGTTGATGCGACGTCGATGAGCAAATTTACGGGCAACGTCAAGAAAGAAAGAATAGTTTTGAGAACGTCTATAATTCTTCATCGTACGCTCACCGCTTTAGATGCGTTGTCAAGGGCGTCGCTAGGGATTTTTAAGTTAAACACCGGCCTTTCTTAAAGAGGGATTGCCACCCAATGACAAGCTGCAGCATCTATAGCCATTTACCACTATCTAGTTCTGTCTAGCCCTTACTTTCAACAGGCGAAGGAACACACTAACAAATTTCTTTTTACGCAGCAAACAAGCCACGTGCTTCCTTAATTATCGAGTGCAAAGTTTGGGCGCCCACGTGCACCAGGAAGCAAGCCGTAAAGTTAAGCCTAACGACATTACGAGCGATTTTTTCCAGCTATCGACCGTTTTGAAACGCAGATTTTGAACGGCTAGGTGGGCGCCATCGAGTGACAGTGGTATCGTTGACCTTGACCGCTTGCTTCCTGGTGCGCGTGGACGCACCAAATTTACACTCAATAATTAAGGAGGCTTGCTTGTTGTGTAAAAAGACATTTCTTTGCGCATTCCTTCGCTTGTTGAAATCAGGTGCTACATAGAACTAAATAATGGTAGACGGGCGCCAGATGCTGCAACCGGTTGTTCGGTGAATAGGCATCTTTAACACGTTTATCATTTATAGTCGAATGGCTTGTTACCTTCTGTTACCGCTACAGGGAATCTGTGTAACGACAATTTCCACCATTTGTAAATTACCTTTGCATAGGTAATCCTAGCGAAGAACCGTCTCTTGGAATCGGTGAGTTTGATGCTTCACCAGTGATATCGCGGTGAGGGATCGGATAGCTAATCGCGCGTATAGGAACTACTTTGGTGAGCTGTGGAAACCGCAGTGCTCATTGTTATGCCAGTGGACGAGTGGGCACAACGGTAAAGGCGGTATGAAAATCAGTTGGCGAAAAACTGGTCCGCTGTTTCGAACCCAAGTCACACATGACTCAAATGAAACGTACGTTCAGTGACGGCGCTAGGGGTGGGCCATGATCCCCCTAAATACTTCACGCCCCCTTCCCCCCGGCTCCCAACCCCAATAATCAGGTAACCACCAGAAAATAAAATCAGAAAATAAACTTGCAAGCTAATCTTGAAATCAAATGAATAAACTAAGCTTTTATTTTTTGTATTTAATTTAATTTATTAAATTAAATAAATTAAAACTTAATTAATAAATTAAATTAAATAAAAAAATTAACTTATTTATTTATTGATTTTTGTTGCAACTTTGCAATATAAATGTAGCTTAATTTATTGCGTGTGTTTGTGGGGCGTATTTCATAGTATAGAAAATTGGACTACATTGAAGCTTACGTTACGTTCAGATTGAATTGAACAGAATGAAAGTGCCTAATGCGACTGCCTTGAAATACAAATCCTTGGCCCTCTCTCTTTCCAGATGTGCCCTCTGCTCCCCCGGGGCCCCCCCCCCCCCCGGCAATTCAGTCATGACGCCTTTACTGCGTACGTCATGTATGTACGTGGCTTACTGCACTCCAATGTTTCTTGTTTGATTTTCGACATTTTCACGCTTCCGACTTACTTTTATATTATTTACAGTGATTTTGTAAATTATTGTTTGATAGGCAATTAATTTAGGTGTGCATGGTTTACAAAATATGCGGTTTGACTGACTTTCTATCGTCCTATTTGAAGCCGTCTACTGCAAATTTACCACGCGTCTTCCTGGCTTTCGAGATTTGAGTTACCTGGAACGACTAAATCGGACTGGCCTGGAACTACTTGAATTGAGACGTATCAAGTTTGGTCTTATACTTAACATTTTAGATTTTGCATAGTCTGGTGTTGTGAGTATCCCATTCTTTGAATTGGCCCCGCGACATATTTGTAGTCGAGGTCATAAATGGAAACTAGCTGGACAGGTTTCCAATAATAATATATCCCGCCAAAAATGTTTTTTCGGTTAGGGTGGTCCGTATTTGGAATTCTCTGAGTAAAGCGGTAAACCAGTCCACAGTGTATGGATTTCGTCGGTCACTCCCATCAGAAAACCTTCCGCCGTTTCTTAAACAACCAATCTAGGATCAGTTTCTCACCGCCTTTCCGTTGTCTGCCACTTTAACGTGGCGAAACTTTTATTTATTTTTTATTATTCTTTAAGAAACCTAACAAGCAGCCCTGCAATTGAAAAATATACTGAGAAACTGTGTAACTTATATTCTTGTAACCAACCACAGGAAACAGAGCTAAAGTGACTTTCTGGAATGGACCTATACTCATTTCATATCTTCTGCGAATACAGCAATATGACTTCTGCGAACTTGCCATCGATTTTCGTAGGGGCTTATATACACATAACAAGGTCATAACAAAGATTGGTTGGCATTATAATCTATTAGGGTTTGCGTGATGCTAGTATTTACAAAGAATAATAAAGCTCAGACACGTCCCAAGATCGATGAAAGCAGCAATGAAAGCGTTTAGTTAAAACAGACTTAACGCTGGAACGGAAAAAGAAACTCGGATAGTGAGCGATCACGAATGTTTGTTGAGCAGTCTCTATATACGAAGGAGAAGTTGTGCGGCTAACCAAAGGTTCAATCATTCTTCGGAAGTTCGGTAACCGCATGTACAATAATTTACGCCATTACATTTGAGGGAACCACAACCGTCGAACAAATCGCACTTTCATTAGTTTTGTATTTGTGACAAACAGAGTCAGACTGGCAGCAGGGAAATGGTACCTGTGCCATTTGGGAGAATGAGTCATACGGACGCCACGTGTTCTACCAGAAACCCCAGGGGCTTGCTGTCCGTCGCTCGCGCGTGGATACAGACTCTAAACATTTAATGAAAGGGGTGAAATCAGCCATAAGCCTTATCGTAGATCAATCCGTTTTTTCTTATGATCACTGGAACTCACGCTGAACGTCTTAATTGTGAACCTGTCTCACGGCCGTACCACAGTTGCTTCATTCCTAACCTTAAGTCTGAGCTTGAGTAAGGGTCACGTCTTGAGCAAGGGCTTGGTACCACAGTTGAAGATATTTGTTAGCTCAAGCACTTACTTGAAAGCTATTGCTTAAGCACAGACTTGAGCACTTGTTTGTCTCCGCTGTTGCTCTCAGGCACCGACTTGAGACTCGAGCTACCTCAGATTCAAGTCGAACGTCAAGTCACGTCTGGTGTAGACTTGTGCAAACGATTGCTGCCGATGGAGGCAATATCGTTGGAAGACGTCTCGAGCAAATGGACCTGGGACGTATACACGGGAAGGGGGGGGGAGGGAAATCTAGCCCCTACCATCATGAGAAAGTGCCTTTTTCTGAAAAAAAAATCGCCGAAATTTGCTGGAGCGGTGATGTAAAAGAGCCTAAAAATATTTAAAAAAAAGGCTGTTAACGACTAAGAAAGTGATGCAAAGAGGGGCAGAAATTGTCAATTCCCAAAAGGGGGCAATGAGGGTTAAAAAGAGGTTAAAACATCAGAAAAAATAGGCCTTCATGAAAACGTAAGTTGCCCCTGCCTTCTCGGGTGCCTGTGCACGTCCCTGAGTTGAATTATTCCATACTTTAAACTATTACGTGGTTGTGCAATGGGTGCAAAAATAAGTTTGAGTTTATTAATATAGCCTAGAGGAATACAGAAACCAAGTGCTCTATCTAAGGACTTAAAAAATAACTAAACCTAATAGTGTCCTATAGATTGATTGTTGTATTTTCCACATTTAAATTCAGCACGAGCGTTATATATATTAATAAACAAAAACGGAACGTTAAATGTTTACAGTAAGGATCTAAAAGTCAAAACCTAGAAGGAACACGGACAAGCTTTGACAGTCAGGGTCTAGGTGTAAAATTTTGTCAGTAAGAGGCTGGAAAGCATTAGACCCTTACTACCCGGTGGTTAGATTAGTTCTAGTCTCTTCGGACTGAACGTGTGTATGAACGGTTGTAGCAGGTTTTCTTTGTTCTTAGAATATTGTTTTGGAACTTTAATAACACAATTTTCTTGTGAAGTTTGGCATTTTGTCTTTTGATGCTGTAGAATTTTTATTATATTTCGTAGATTTATGGTAGAGGATTACCATAATGCTGTCTGCTACGAATATGCTGGCATGTTACTAAATTGAAAAATAATTTTCAACGTAAAGCAAAGCAGGAAACGTATAACCATACTACCACTTGATGGTACCACAACTACCACATCACATGGGTCATTGTAGGATGATTTCCAGTTTTTCGTGAAAATGTATTTATTGCTGACCACCGGGTAGTAAGGGTGGCTTTCCAGCCTCTTACTGACAAAATTTTACACCTAGACCCTGACTGTCAAAGCTTGTCCGTGTTCCTTCTAGGTTTTGACTTTTAGATCCTTACTGTAAACATTTAACGTCCGTTTTTGTTTATTAATTCGTGTTACTTTTAGAATTGCAGCTAAACTGTAAAACAGTGCAGTGGACGGTCAAAGCTGATAGTTTATAACATAAGAGACCCTAGGCTGACCCTTACTAATTTGGCTATCGCCAATGGTAACAATAGAAACAAATCCTCTAATCTTCAGTCTATGTCTCGCAGCTGGATTTTGATAATTGGTATTGTTGCATAATAACAATGTTTAAAACAATGTAAAACAATCAATCTGGTGGTTTAGAGCTCCGTAACCCCTGAACCACTTGACCAATTAGAAAAGGCCTAATGAAAAGGGCACATCTACAGAGCAATACCTGTAAAATGAGCTAAGAACCAGCTTTATAGGACAAATGGTTTGACCTGTAGAGAGGACAGACGAAAGTATCCCCAGAACAACAACAACAACAACAACAAGAAGCTGAACAAGAAGTTGTCTATTTGGCCCCTGTCTGCATCTCTGGTTTGGCTGGACCTAATTTCACAATTTTCGGACTGCAGCCAGGCCTTTACTAGTCAAGGCTGGATTCCAAATTTGTTTTAAATATGTTTACTTTTGACGGAGTTATAAGCTCTCAAAGTTGAGAGTTTAACACAGAGGTCCTAGGTCGACCCTTACTAACACTGGCTATCGCCAGTGTTAATACTACAGCTTAAATGTTAAATATCCGTTACGTTCTCCGCTTACCTGGAGCTCTTCCTTCGCTTAGGATATTTCCCCTACTTTATTTCATGGGTCTTGTTTTGTATTTAGAAAGAAAAATTTAAAGCACACCTATTAGATCATCACATGAAATAAAGCCAGAAAAATCCACATAAATAGGTAACGGTTATAGCATGGATTTTGCAACAATGGGCCGGTATAAGTCATTTAATGCACACTTTTGGTGATGCGACGTACGAGGAGCTGTGGAATCGACCGAGGGGGCGAAGCAGGTAAATGCGGGGTGCCACTTATTCAGTCAGGGGTTTAGAAAATTGTAGCTCTGTAACATAGCTCGGCCGGCCTATGGCGTATTTCACAAATAGAATTCATACTGTTTGCATGTGCAACAATAGATATCCTTCCGCCGGTCGTCCTCCCAAGTTCCGTCACTGGGAAAATATTAAAAAAAAAAAATATTTTTACTCATATAAGTATAGGTATATAGCTAAATAGATAGATATATACGTTTATTACACTCCAAAGCGTTTCATGAGATACATTGGCAACGAAATTACAAAAGTGGAAATCTGTGTTGCCAGAGTAAACTCGTGTGCAACGCAGAACCATCGAGAAAAATAATTAAGTTGTCAATAGGTAGCAACAAGTTCTGCTTGATGCAAGTTCTGAAGTAATAAGAAAATACTTAAAATTAAAACATACACACAAAAAAGTAAGTCATTCTACACAAGTCAAACATTCGATAGATGCTTGACTTGTCACCAAGCAATCTTCCTGCTTACTAAACGCCGATCACCTCAGTCGTGGTATGTCAATATCCGGGTCCTGGGTGGCTGCATCCAGAAGGCTCAGAGTTAGTCCCAGGCTTTTGAGATACGCACAAGGTGAACTGCTCTCAACTGTAACACGTTACAGCTTGGCTGGAGCCTGCAGCCAGGGTCTGTCCCGGTAGCACAGTTGTTAGCATGCCCGGCATAGTATCATGCTGGAAGGCCTGGACTCGAGTCCCCAATCGGGGCAGTTCTTTTGTTTCTTCTTTATCAGATTAGAGTACCTTGTATTCTCAAACGGCCAGTCTTTATGCAGACTGTTTGCATCGTTGACACTTAAAGCATACTAATGCTCGTGTAGCTGAATCGGCTCAAATTGGAACTTGTATGAAATGTACTATACCTTTGAGAAATAGAAAGAATCTAGAAAGGGGTAGGTAAAACACGTGGATCCAATCGGGAAACCTCCGCTGTTTGCAGGGGGCCGAGATAAGATCCAGAATATGCCATGCGCATCCGTAGCCACTGCAGGAGGATTGTTAGCTTGCACACTACCCTGGCTGATACTGCCAGGCTTTGACTTTGTCATGCATGGTCCCCTTCCTATTCATCAACCAGATCAACTTCTTCCGGCAACGGTGACGGTTAATGTAAAAAAGAATTTAATACTGCTTTAAGGAGAAAGTAAACACCATTATAAAAACACTTACTGTAAACAATCCTTTGCTCCGCCCTTGGCCGTAGTCCAGGGTACGATGCACAGTGTACATCAATTTGGCTGACAAGCCACGGCCTGGAGACCGGTGTTTCGTTCGTGCAGGGGCTCGAACGTGGGAGTACTACCTCTCACCTCGAGCGCTGGATTCATTCTACTATTGCTATGTCTAAGCATTTTTTGGAACAAGGTAAAATGACCCCTATCACGTTAAAAATTGGGCTTAGACGCCATGACCCCTCTACGAGTTCGAGGTTATCGTCCACGGAGACCCATATCGAAGTTTGAAGATCGCTTTCTGGCTATGGGGTAAACTAGGCTTAGACAAAAATAATCTCAAACCCGCTCCAAATCGTATTGCCTTGACTGGAAGATGCTATATAGGACGCTGTTTTGAAGGTGGTATTTTTGTCTCCCCTCATTGCCTACGGCAAAACTAACCCCCTACCGCGTTTGTGCTAGGAAAAGGCTTAGATCGACAGTAAGATTTAAGTTTAACCTTAGCTAGTTGTCGAAATCAGGCTTAGACAAGGCATAATTGGCACGAAACTGACTTCCTATATACGCGCGCGGCCTATAGCCGAGTTGTGGGAGGCTGCATCAGGTGGGCCTAGAGTCAGTCACATGCTTTTGCCTGAGATTAGGCTCAGCACCACTCGATAGCGACCGAGTGCAATGCGGTGCACCTTGCAAGTTATTTTATGCCCAAGGTATACTTCTATCAAATGTAACACGTAACAAAACGTTTTGATTTATTATCCCCGTTTATTTCGTTTTTCCCTAGTATCGCCAACCCACGCTTTTATTCAGTTTTTTTTCTGTCTGCGATGGGCGCACGTGGAGCATTTGTTGGCTTTACGACATGGGCAAGAAAATGTCTAGAGGAGACGTGACTTCCTAGACGTCATGATCAGCGACAGGATGTCACGTTTTGCGGAAGCAAATTTGCTTTCGAGTTTTCAGTCGGAAGATGTTCGATGTCAGCAACCTGAACCACGCGCAAACCCTAATGGTGATGTATGGTGACGCCAGTGGGGCGTCTAAACACGAGAGCCGTCGCAGAGCGAACATCGGTTCAAGTTGCATGTTTCAATAGGTTTAGACTATTTTTAGCTATCTTTCTTGGAAAATTTGTAGGAAACAATTTTGCCTTCACTGTGTCTGACGGTTCCCTCGTCACGACTAAAGAAGAGGAAGAAAAAGACCAACTGATACAAAGGTATTCTGCATATTTAGCTACTCTGTATACCACTCTGTACATTCAACGCAAACTGCAAATAACAAAAAATGAATGCAGATTGGAAATGCGTAAAAAATGTTCTGCAGGTGAGTATTATTGCCGAATCTTATAGGCCTATTACTCCACAGTAAAACTGTCTGTCTGTTAGTCGTGCCCTATACTTTAACACCACTTAAAATGGGGTCAAATAGGTATACGGTTAAGCCATACGGCATCTTATCTCTTCCAAGCCTACGCGGGGTTCTGGTGGTAGTTGCGCTACTGATACAACTGCTAATGCTTTGCCTTCCAAGCAGCAAGGTTGCAGATGATTACCAGAGGTATTAGTAGGCGCAACAACCGCCAGGGCGCTACGTAAGCCTGGAAGCGGTAAGATGCCATATCTAGTTAACTTAGTTATGTGGGTGCTGGTGCTGGTGCTTAGACGCCTTATCTGACAACGAGAAATTAAAATGTGTAACACATCGCCAAGCTAACCTACGAACAGTACCTTGGGTGGGGGGGGGGGGGGGGGAAAGTTGGGGGGTATGGGTGAAGAGCTGACTCTCAGTTTCCATTACCGGATGCTGGGTAACTGAGCGAAACATCTACTTATTCATCATCTGTATTGAGAAGTTTCTCGATCGGATGCTGCTTGGTTACTTGGAGACTTCGACCGTCAGGTACTGGCTAACTTGGTGTTCTAGGTCCCTGCTGTTTCCTTGGCAGGGTATGGTAATGTGGTAATCTGATACTATAGCAACGCAACGGCAGGGCTCTCTAGAATATGTCTACTGTTACTACATACTGTCTATTGGACGTCGTACAAGATGGCGGAATCTTTTTGAATTTGTGAGCGTTTCTGCCCTGTATTTTTATTTGTTGTGATGGTTGTGACCAAGCCGAGAAATTGTTTTATTGGGTGAAAATTAGAATTTGTTGTTGACATGTCCTTTGAAAGTGAGGGGGAACCATTATTTAAAACGCAATATCTCGCAAATGTACTCTCCTTTTGAGTCTCTTGTTAGTTAACCTTTTGTTAAACGTGTAGTAGTATAGTAGTAGTTAAATGTACTTATTGTAGTCACATTGTCATTCGTCCAGGATGTACCGTAACAAGTTTCCACTTTTGGCCTAAATTAACAGAAAAGTTTGGGTAAATAGACTGTAAATACCCCACTGAAGATTTGTACAGATGTACGGCAGGTGAACTAATTACTACCATCCAAACTGGACGAAACTGGACTATTAAATGGAACCCCACTGTTGACTCTAGGGCATCAACATATTTGGTATCGTTAATAACTCTCCCGCGTGTCAGCACTTGGCGTAAAGAAGCAAGTTGCGATGATCATGGCCTCCCGTTTGACGGCCGAGTGAAAATGTCTTTGGCCGTGGAGGCTTAAATTCCTTCGGGTTAAATTAGTGACCGTCGAAAATGCAGAAACACAGGACTGTTCCTCTTTATTCAATTTGCCAACTTATTGAATTTGCTAAAATTTATCTACTCTTTGCGCGTGCGTTGCAACCGTCTTTTTTTCCTCCTCATTCACCTGACGTTTTAATTATCCGGAATCGATTCGGCAACTCCTTGCTTGCACCGACTAGCATTACGGCGCACTTGCAGCTAGAAGCTGGAAATAATCTGATATTTCTAAACGGCATCAAATTTGGCTCTTCTGACTCCGGAGAGGGTTCAAAAGCTACTGGAAATATATTTGTTTTCTTTAGGAGGAAATCTTTGCCTTATTGCCACAGATTACACGGATAAAACACGTCCTTAATTGTACAGGCGTCAATCATTAACCAGACAGAAGTAAATTTGAAGCGAAGCAACGTGTTTCCAGCATGTCGACAACGTCAAAATTGCTCTAGGGTAACTGAAAGTGGATGATGCCGTGTTCGTCAACAGATAATGATGCAAGTTTTTGGCAAGTTTTTGGTTCAGCCACGAGACAACATGAGTCCACTGAAATCTAGTTCTTGGCGAACATAGTTCTTAGGTATATGACTTTGACAGGGTGGCAGGACTTAAATGACCAAATGGTTTCCCGGCTAATAAAAACAAATTACTAATAAGTTTGCCGACTTTGTTTTCATAAAACAACCCCCCTTCCATCCCCATGTTGCAAACGGTGCGTCACAATTCCAGGCTAGCTACGCTGGCTGTTTCACAAAACAACTCACTCCTCCGCACAAAACAACACACAAAACAACACCCCCCCCCCAATCCTCATTCTGCAAACAGTGCATCAGAATTTTTCCAGGCTAGCTACGCTGGGTGTTTCATTAAAAAAAACCTCCCCATGTTGCAAACGATGCATCAAACACCACCTGTGCCATCAACCGAACCGTAATAATTGAATTATTACGCTGATTGAATGAGCCAGCCCGTCTGTGTATTTTTGCGCTTTTTGAATATTTAACAGAGTTTCACTAATCCTTTAATTTTAATCTTCCAGCGGTTTATGCCAGCGGTTTATGCATCGTTAAAACCAGGGGTCTCCAAACTGCGGCCCGGGGGCCAAATGCGGCTCGCGAAGCCCATTTGTCCGGTCCGTGCTTTATTTTCCCTAAGTGCGATTTTTCAGCTGTTTATCCTTTTGAAGGCCTATTTTTCTGTTTCCCTGCGTGGAGCGAAGGTTACTTTTTCGAAACTAGTAAGATCTCGACTTCGTTCAGGAATGGTTGATGAGCATCTGCATGCACTACTTCGTATTGGAGTTTCCTTTTTAAATCTCAACATCGATAAATTGCGAAGTGAGTAGTAAGCACAGTTTCCAACAGTGGTGCCTGGGGTACAGAAGTTTAGTGAGGACGAACTGTAAGTTTGTGGAGGGGTAGAAAAATACTGTTATCTTAATTTACAAAAATACAACATAACCAGTGTTTGGTATTGGGGCAAGTTAACGCCTTACTGGGCGAGAGGGGGGGGGGGGGACAACGGTGGAACCCACTTGGACCAGATGAGGAAATATCCGGCCCGTAAAGGATAAGGTACTGTGCTATATGGCCCTCTGATCAAAAAGTTTGGGGACTCCTGGTGTAAACAATTATTTTAGATGAGTAATAAACGCTGATTTAGTGAGCGAACCCGTTTGTCTATTTTTGCACGTTTTGAATATTTATATGATTTTCACTAATCCTTTAGTTTTAATCATCAGAAAGGGTTCAGTGGGTTTTGTAGCCAACGCTAACCACTGCTGGTCATCATCGTTTCAACAACTCTTTGTCGCTGGCTAATGTTATGGTGTTTTAAATTAAGTTTCATTGTTTACAGAGGTATTATGGTTGCCTGCCACTTTTGCTACGTATGACCCTCGTGCACCGCTTGTTTAGATGACCGTTGGAGTTTAAAGTGATTGTTGGTTACACGGGACATGGAACATGGGACTTCGGGGGTGGGTCGGGGGGGAGGTAAACCTACCCCTCAAAAACGAACGAAGGGCTCACAATCACTAACAGTGGTAGTCTAGAACATCCCCTTAAACTTACAGCAAGTGGCACTTGAGAAAGTATGTACTTAAGTATGTACTTTGCTCGCAAATGAAGCATTTACTCAAGTTACGTGGACTAGTCTAGAACGCCAGAGCTAAGTGTCAACTAATCACTTATACAAGTACCAATTCCGCCGTCATTGACACACAAACCGTATACTGCAAGTGGTCATTGTGACCACATTTTCAAGCTCTTTATAGCTAAATTATAGAATAGAACGTACGTACGCTACCAATTTACACACCAAGAGCGCAACCTCATTGCCGAACTGGTTGCACATGCATGGGACTAATTAGCGACCGACACAGCCACAACTAAGAAAAAGGATTACTATTCTTGATGAGTTTAATGGTGCCCTCGGTGCACCAATGCTGCACCAAACTGACGAAGGACAGCTAAAGAAATATTGGGAGAACATTGTTGCAATGGCGCTTACCTCCAATGGGAAAATGTAGACGAAAAGTTCTAAAAACAGGTGGTGGCAGATGACGAAACGAACCTGACCACATCACATAAAAGGTGGTTGGTCTGTGCAGTGACGAGATCCTGCCACTAAATAATCTCTATGACAATGAAGCAGATGCAAAAATAGTCCACATAATAAACGTGAGATAAAAAGGAGGGCCATCCCTCTGTATCTGCACTGCTGAGATTTCTACTCAGGGTTTTTAGCGCTCCCAAAGAAGGCACGGGATTCAGGCAACCACGCTGATTGGACAGCCACTGTTGTCCGGTAGCAACCCTTGTAATTTTTTTTATTTTTTGTTTTTAACAATTAATTTCTTTTGAGACTTTAGTCAGCTGAAGCAATTTAATGCTTGTGTGGCTCAATCGGCTCAATTTTGAACATTACCAGAATTTTAGAGAAATGTCTCGCAAAGGGAGATACCAACCCGGGGGTTCGATCCAGGAAACCTCCGATCATCGTAGGGCCCGAAAGATTCTCCAGAATGGGCCACAATAGTTCCCATAGCCGTGAAGGAGCATGGTAGCCTCTCACGCTACCCTGGCCGGCACTCCTGGCGGGATTTACCCAAGGTCCCCTTTCCAGGGGTTCGACCAGATCCGTAAACCTTCAGCAACCAGGCTGAGCTCTATCACCGCTCAGCCACGATGACCACAGACGTTAAAAGTCTGCACACAGACGTTACTGTATGAAAATACAACTATCATGGGCTGACCCATAATAACGGGCTTCAACATGTGAAAAGAGGTCTTCAGTACATATTCGTTGTACATTCCCAGGAACGTCACCTTCCTGTTACGAAATACCTGACTGTTCATTGCACCGGCTGCACGGATACCAATGTGTGTAAAAGTGTCCGACACTTGCGACATCCGGAAATCTTGCTCTGTATATGAGTTCTCTTACTTGTTACAGAATCTCTATTGCAATGTTGTGAGTTTGTTGCCCACGGCGAATTGAACGTGCTGTTCCCATAAAGCAGCAATGATCCTGGCGACCCTTGCTGCACAACGCTAAGTGGTTTTCTGGGATAACCCCACAGTCACCTTCAATTTGTTGGATGCTTCCTGTAGCTAAGTAATTTGCTGCAATTAGTAATTGCTGCATTGTTGGAATCAAATTTCTACGCAGGATGTATCTTTCCAGTAATATTGCTATGCCAATGAGGAAAATTGTTTCATCTTCCTGTAAAAAAGCCTGAAATGTTATTCAGAATAGTGTTTCTATATGGATATCAATTCGGCCTCGACGATCTCAGAGCTCTTGCTCATCCTGGATCTTCCCTCAGAGCTTCACTGTACTACCAACTTGGTACTTAAGGGTATTCCACAGCACACTTGGAAGATAAGGGCTTGCCAACCTTAAGGGCTTGCCAGTTCTAAGGGGATTCTCAGACTACTGAATTGGCACTTAAGTATGTACTTTAAGCTAAGTCGGTTTAAAGACTACCACTGTTAGTCTTCTGAAAAAAGTGGGTACAGAGCTGGTCATTATACCATCTCACCAAGCAAAAAGTTCCACACAGGAACAATACACACTGCGAAGAAATACCTACCGATACGACATTAGCTAGGAGCGGGATAGAATCAGTTTTAGAGCATGTCCTCTAGTCCTATTTTCAAGGTGAAGATCAAAAAATGAAAAATCATAATTAAGATAGCCATGCAGCATCTTAAAAGTCACATTATTGGCTGTTTTCACATTATTATGAATTCACATTATTGGCCGTTTTCGTTGCAAGGTAATGCGAGCCAAAACCATCACCATGTTGGAATTTCAGATGATTTCTAGATTCTAGCAGCGATAATGCAAAGCAGCATCGTTGGATAAATACGCCCTGTCGGATATCTCCCACGTGCAAGCGATGAGAGTGGTAAAATTCTCGTAACCCAGCCGTACGTTGTTAACGGGACATGCCTTTTTACCTCATAACTGCCTCGTGTCGCGCTTAGATGCGTTGTGGTTACCACCTTGAGCTTGAGGAAAAAGCATAACGCTACGCACTGGCTTGTACTTGACGTCACCTAGCGAAGGAGGGCTTTGCCATGAGAACAGAGTGGTTACGTGGTATCAGCAGTACAAAAACTGCTCCCGTGCCCGTGATATATTGTGGTCCTACTAACGGGTGATAGGTTGGCTTCCCACCACGAAGAATAAGTCCGACACGGTAGTAAACCCCACGGGCGTAAATCCTGCAAGAAACTCTTAGGAAAAAGTAAAAAGATGGTATTTTGCTAAGCTAGTAATATCGTTAACAAAAGGTTGCTAATGATTGGGCCCCAGAAATCCGTGAATCTAACCAGTTTAGGGATAAATTAAGTAGGACATTTTACGACAGGGACTTTTTATTCTTCTACTACGGTGTTTGACTTGGTGATGTACAAACAAGCAGCATTACGGGTTTTCCACTCAGTCCAGATCTTCAACGTTGTTAACCCTAACTGGGTGGTAATACAACTCCACCTCCTAATTACTATACCAACACGAAAGTGCGGTTGCTGCATGCGTCCAGAGGACATAGGTCCAACAGGAGCCTTCTTACGACACTTAACGCCATTTCTGGTTTTACATGATTAAAGGAGGATTGCCACCAAATAACGGGCTGCAGCATCTATAGCCATTTACCGCTATCTAGTTCTGTCCAGCCCTTACTCTCAACAAGCGAAGGAACACACAAATAAATTTCATTTTATGAAACAAACAAGGCACGTGCCTCCTTAATTATTGAGTGTGCACCAGGAAGCAAGCGGTAAGTTAAGCCTAAGGTGACAACGGGCCTTTTTTTTTTTTTTTTTTTTTTATATAAAGAACGACCGTTTTAAAACGCCGATCTTGAACCGCTAATGGGCGCTATCTAGGGACAGTGATGTCGTTAACCATGACCGCTTCCTCCCTGGTACGTACACGTGGACGCACGAACTTTACACTCAATAATTAAGGCGACACGCGGCTTGTTTGTTGTCTAAAATGAAATTTCTGTGCTAATTCCTTCGATTGTTGAAATCAAGTGCTATGTAGAACTAAATAATTAGACGACGCTAGATGCTGCAGCATGTCATTCGGTGAATAGGCACCTTTGAGTAAAAAAATTCAAAGGGTTTAACGAGCGTTAACCACTCCTGGTTATTTGCCCGATGCCCTAAGGTAAAAATTATTACCTTACGAACACAACATGTCCGCCGCCCTCTTGTTCTAAACGTAGAACAAGAAGTACAAGAAGCGCGTTAACAAAACGCTCGTGCATTACAACAATAGTGTCTTGCTACGTGCAACAGTACCTGTGCTGTAAATCACATTATTTTAACCCATGCCAAGGCATTACCTACTGTATTTTGATAGCCTACGTTTCTTTCTTGATCACTACAAAAAAACTATTGGCACCATCTTTACAAGAATACGTACCATCAGCTCACAAATATCACGTTACGGTTAACGTTAGAATGTCTAAGTTCGGAAACTGAAATATGTGTTGAAGATGCCAAATACACATAACGAAATACACATAAATAACTCTCGATTATTTCACATGCACCATGCTTTATTCACCTCCCGTTAGTCATTCCTTTGTGGTGACTGGGAAAAATTCCGTTGAATACCCAGTACTCAACGGAATATTTCCCAGTCGCCATATTTTTGAAAGGATTTATAACAAAGGAATGAGTAACGGGAGGTGAATGAATAAAGCATGGTGCATATGGAATAATCGAGAAATATTTATGTCGTGTATTTCGTTTGGAGGGTATTTCCGTTAAGCTACCTTTAAGTTTGCATACTTCACTGTTGGCAAAATTTAAAAGTCGCCTTTCCTATACCATGCAATATGGACGGTGCTGGTAAATGAATTCCGAGTGGGCCATCAATGGAAGTACTAGTGTTGCATATTATTATTATTATTATTTTATTTACCCGGGGGGCCTTGACCCTTAGTCATGCGCTCCCCACCAGCCTAATACACTAAACACTAAACATTAAGCGCTACACTATGCATACCTCGTAGTTACAACAATACTCCCTCTCTACTTCCAAGTGCCAGGTCTTCCATACTGGCCGTCGGGACATCGTCAGTCTTTGTTATTTGCATTACTTCCGCTCCCGGGTGTTTTCGCGAATGATGACCTCGGTGTTCGTCTTACTGCTAACCTTAAATCGTCCAGCATTGTAGATTAATTGTTGCAAAAGCGCATAAGCATTTGGCAATTGTCGAACGCTGCTTCAGGTCGGGAAACCGAGTGGTAAGAATTGGGCTTTTAAGACCTCTTCTTGAGTTTGCGAGCCAGGTCTGGTCGCCTTATCTGTTGAAGGACATGAACCATGTTGAATCGGTGCAGTGTCCTTCACAGAACGACTTCCTGGCCTGGAAGACCTCCCTTACGGCGTACACAGAGTGGGACTACGTCACTTGAACTACGAAGACTACGTGCGGACTCATTAGAGGTTTCATGGCGTTGATAATGATATGCCTTTTTTTTTTAACCTTGCCCTACCAAGAACACCAGATGTGACTCGTTTAAGTAGGCGGTGGCCTCGGCACCCCTTGATTCACAGTCACAGTCGTCCCAGGTAAGGAATTCCAAGGGTGAACCACCCTCACACCAAAGAAATTTCTCCTAGAATCAAGGGGTGCCATTTCTTTGGTGTGAGGGTGGTTCACCCTTGGAATTCCTTACCTGAGACGACTGTGACTGCGCATATGGTGGAACACTTCACCTCTCTGTTGAACAAATCATGCCTCAGACGTTTTTTGAAGCGGTCAGATTTTCTGGTAAGTACTCCCTGGTGACTTTTAAATACCCATTAGTACTGGACTCGAGTAAGTGGCTTTGCCCTTCGTTCTCCTTACCCTTTTATACATGGTTAAACCCAATGTATTATTATTACAAATCCCGTGTCCTCCTCACCATTGTTCCAGACAACGGCAATAACCATTGCTTATGCTCTCGAAAATCGATCACTTAGCATGTTTCTTGGCTCAGGAATCGTTGTGTACATCGCTTTCCAATATTTGCATGTAAATATGCTTAGAGTCCCTTTAAAGTAAAACGTGTCGTTTCAGGTACACGTTGAATGACACACTGACAGTCCAGTGTGTCGCTGAACCCAAGTTTCGATTAAATAATTTCTCGGAGACGCCTTATTTGACAGAAATAACTTACTTTATAACTAACAGAAAACGTTTTACGACCCGTAATTGCATATATCTATTCATTCACAGCTGCAGTGCGGTCATGTGACTCGACTTTGTGTTGCTATGACGAATGCAAAAATCGCAGAATTTCCTGGTGCACGGACGCCTTTCTGTCATACCCTGGCGATGCTTGCTGCCATGGTAACCAAACAAGCGTGGTTGCGCCTGCGCTCTTCTGACTCACGTGCTTCATGCGGTGGCGCGTGTTCCATGGCTGTTACTGTTCATCGACCTCGTCTGCTGCAGTACCACACTGTCTCGTGCATTTCATTGATTATTTTTTTTTTGGTGTATGATATTCTCTGTGTACGGTAAATTCGAGCACATGGCTGCAGTCGTCGACCAGAAGCAGCGTCATCAGTGGTCAGAAAACGATGCCAAGTCGCACGCGCTTTTAACCCCTGGTCATCCCGGTCGTTGATTCGAGTAAATGCCATAGTGTACACGTCCTGTTGGCGCCTCTTGGTCTTTCCCACTATCGTGGCGGCGCTAGTGTATTAGTCACTTAGGGAAGGCCTGCTCTAGTTTGCAGAGACGCACTTAAAGGCAAGTTATCACTGAATGAACGTCTGCAGAATCCAGAGCCATCTAGCGCTATATCTGGCACCATCTAGCACTTGCTTGTTGCAGGTGAAGGAATGCACAATGACATTTCTTTGCATGCAACAAACGAGCCCCATGCATGCCTCCTCAAACAATGAGTGAAAATTTGGTACATTTTCATACACCTGGGAGCAAGCTGTAAAGAATAACGATATCTTGGCCGCTAGATTGCGCCACGGTAGATTCTTTAGAATTTCCGGTTGGTGACAACCTGCCTTTAAGCAGCATGGTGTACAGAATTAAAAAAGATATTGCCATTACAGAAAATTGCAGATGTAGCCATGACTCCTTTAGGCATTCAGCAAATCATTAAAGCTAACAGCAGCAAAAGGAATTCGAAGAATGGAGCCTAAGATTATCTAAACCAAAACTGAATTAAACTCATCCTTCAGTAGCAGCCTAAACTGAGAAAAGAGTATTGAGTTAATTCTGGTAAGTTGCTTGCGTGTAGGTCATATCAGGAGCACATGAATGCATACACGGCTGTAAGACGTGGAAGTGTCCATGCTGTAACGATCGCTTCATATTCTGTCACTTGTTACAAGGTCGTCTGGGTGAGAAGCTATGTGTTTCGTTTCTCGGCACCAGGCCGGAAGATTAAAGGCGCCTGTTCACCATTTCGATAGCGTCGCCCATATTCTAAACACAGCATCCACATTCTAGATTCTCCGTTATCCAGTAGGCTGACGTAGGTCACGTGATTTCGTTTTAGTTATGAAAATCGCGGCGCTGCTGCAAATAGTGATGTTCCATTTTTAATTACCGCTATATTCTTTATATCGCTCGAAGATTCTGTGGCTTCCACTCATTACGGAAGATGGCGTAGGAAGCTTTGAACTTTGGAAGCCAGTAAACTACTATCATGTTTAACTAATTTACCGGAAGTCTCTGACTCACACTGGGTCTGTTCAAGCTTCATCAATTTAACACCCCCAAGTCGTTTAATCGTACCCAACTAAAAGCTAACAATTAATGCTCGATTAGTGCTGATTAGTGCTCGAAAATTAAAATTAGTGCTGCTCATTCAATAAAATAATTATAACACTTTCAAAAGTAGCGGTGCCAAATTGATCCACTGCAATCTTTGAAAGTGTTATAGGCTAATTCTTTTATTGAAAGAGCGCTAATTCTAATTTTTGGCCAATGATGCGCACTAATCGAGAACTAAAAAATGGGACATGTTTGGAGCCGTTCAGTGCGGGTGGTGCTACAGCATGAACAGCACCAACCCATTCAAATAGTGGTAATTTATGGACTTACATAGCACTAATGAGCTCTAATTGAGCACTAAAAAATTAGCTATTTTTCGAGCCAATCGTAAAGGGTGGTGCTGTCAGCATCAGTTTAGCACCGCCGCCTTTGAAAGTGCTATAATTCTATTATTGAATGAACACTAATGTAATTTGCGAGCACTAATGAGCACTAATCTGTATTTCGTTGGGTACGATCATACGACGTTGTGGTGCGATATTGATGGAGCTTTCAGTTCCTACGTATAGCGTCTACATTAGTGTTGTCTGCAGGCTGAGCAGCTAATGGTATTTCTTCTTCCCTTTTTTTCATTTCCTCCTGTTATTATTCATTTTATACCTCATTTCCAAGTAGTCTTTGAACCCTTTAAAACAGAAAGAATGAATCACTTCGTAAATCGGAGGACAGTTTAGTACCGGAGAACACAAATGGTTCTGCTCTCAGACCACTACAGAATTAACGTCATATTAGAAATAATAGATGTAAACCACATCTGCTAATAGTTGATATTATCTGGCAGATTCACTACGGATAATGTGCGAATATATCCTTTTCATTAGTTTGTTTCCTTCCAGTCCATTAATGGTTATATTCCTGAATTCAAAAATAGTTATAACACATTTTGAATTTAGAGATAAAAGTAGCCCCTTCACCCGGATCTCCAATTATATATATTTTTTTACGGATTTGCAAACTTATAATGACTGTAAACAAAGAATACACTTCAGTAGAGTAACGGAGTCCAATGAAGTACATCTATTTCATCAATACAATAAAAAAATTAAAAAAATTGCCTTGAGCATGCTCATGATCCAATCCCACTATAGAAGTCAACCCCAGTCGTTAGATGCCAAAAAGAGCCTTAAAGCTTGGTACGAAAGGTGCGGTCACCACTCGAAGTAGCAAAGTGCTCCAAGGCACTACAATTCTCTCAGTAGTGTCTAGGGTTGTTGTGTGAGGTTTCGCCTTGCAGTTTCTACCAGCGGTCACGTGTGTGTGTGTGTGTGTGTAACCTGCGAAAGATCAAGGAAGTTTAAATTTAAAGGTTAGATTAAAATTCTTTACCATTTTCAGGACTCATCTAATGTTAATTATCTGCAATGCAGCATATTACCTAACTCCAAATTCCACTTTTCTCTTATCGCCATGGGTTGTGGCACATCTCAACCCTCGTCACTGTATCAACATGAAGGTTCTTCCTTAAATTGCTGTTACTTTGGCTCCCGTTCCTCTGCTAGAATGCGGACGTGCGAGTCCCTAGCACGCGCCTTGATGCTGAGCGTGCCAGCAGACAGGCCACGCCACTCGTTGATGTGAGGAAGGCCAGGAACTGGGATGTAATTCGCCCGATGATTGCTCGCCATTGTCATTGCTTCAACAAATGAATCATTGCAGGGATGGATGTAAGAATAGGAGAAAATTATGGCTCTAGCAAAGAAGTTCGGAGATGATCTCCGCTTGCTCTTTTGAACGACCATTAAACATTTTTATTGCACTTCTTTTTGGTGGATAATCTGGCTATTATTTCAAAACGAGGTTGATACATTAGAAGTAAAAATTCGTAGTTAACTCTACTTGACGATGGCGATGGGTATTGTGCTAAGTAGATCGCAAAGATCTGTTACGTGTCGCAGATGGTAATGCGCTACAAAATCCTAGCAGACGAGGCCTCACTAGCCATATATACAAATAAAAAACAAAACATTAAAAACCGTTAATGCCTAAAATTTAGAGCTGCACGTGTTATTCGTAGAAAAGGCACGAAAAATGTCGACTGGCTGCCGCATCAAAATACAACACATACATGTTTTTCTGACATGGTGGACAGGCGAAATATTTAATGCTTCTCAGAAGAAGAGCTTGAAAATTTAGGAATTAAATGTGTTATTTTTGAAAGCACAACCATAACCGACTCTGCCTCTCAGAAGAAGATCTTGAAAATTTAAGAATTAAAATGTTTTTAATGTATTGAAAGTGAGGCTTTTAGGCCTACAAGGCAATTTTTTTAAAAATCGCATTCATCGACTCTGCATGCCTCTCCGAATACGAGCTAGAAAACTTAGGAATTAAATGTGTTTTAAGGAATTGAAAGTTAGGCCTCGCCTACTAGGCCTCTTTTTTTAAATCGCATTCATCGACTCTGCCTCTCGGAAGAAGAATTTGAGAATGAAGGGGTTTTTTATCTATCTTACCACGTTGTTTTGTTCATTTATCTTAGGATGCCACATCAGTGACAAGATATCATCTGTTTTATGTTGGCGTTTCAGAAATAATTAATCCAAACACTCGAGAGGAGAGAACACAACTTATTTATTATAAAGGCCGCACCCTTTGCTCCAGCATTGCCAGCATTATTAGCTCTTTAAGCTAAAGCTTGTCAACGTGGTGTCTTAGCTGATTAATAGCAACAGGGTCTTTTTTCACGTTGCCTGTCTAATTAGGCATGGTTTATAGTTTTAATTTAGGACAATTTATTAGTTTACGTGGGGAAGCTAACCGCTAGTACCTTTATTTAAATTTAGGTGAAGAAGGCACGTCAACAAAATGCTCCACCTTCGGGCCATTCCATCCAAGAGCCCTGAAAAGAACTATCAGTATATTTGGAATTAAGTTCAGGTTAAATGGCAGTATGAAAATTACTGTTGGGACTGCGTAAATGTCTGACGCATTATTTGCTTTGGGTGGTTGTCGCGTGGTATGGTTGGTGATTTCAGTGTTGGGGCACGCCATATATCGGCTGATTTGATCACGTGATTCAGTGCCTCTCAACATAGTCGCACCACTATGAAAGTGTCACCTGGTCAATCTTAGGTGCATTATTTTTCCACCTATGTCCGTATTTTTTCCTTTCTGAATTTCAAACCTTATTTTTCTATCTAAATTTACTGTGTTTCTGGATAGGGAGCGTTCAAGTATTAGGTCATCAAGAAATTGGCCATTTTCTACTCCCCTTCCCCCCCCCCCCCGGCAACAATTGGGCCCCCCCCCCCCCCCCACTCCCATCCAGTATTACGTCATTTCTAACTCCGTCCCACCCTCGAAGGGAAGTTTTTCCGTGTACATTCACAGTTTTTCTGAGGACTTTTTTGTGTGTATTTCAACGCTATTACTGGGCTAGGGGTGCTTACGTCATCAACTGGCCACCCCCTCCCCTACGAGTTGCATTCCGAAGCTGAAAAAATACCGAGCGCTTGCACGAGGTGTTTTGTATCAGCTTGGGAATGTAACTAGTGTTTGAGAAAATTTATCGATACTTAAACTACGCTCGAGTTGTATTCGAAAGGAGAATATACCGTCTCCTTTAAACATCACTTCAATTTCCATAATACGGCAGTGGTTCCTTGCTTGAATTCACAATTCCTGTGTGCGCCAATGATGAAAGTGTACAAATTGTTGCCAGATGCACTTACTGGTTCGGTTAGTGTTTATTGGAATGGTATTTTTTACAGTAGCTGTCTTGAACCCTCGACCTCAACCTTACCTTTAAATGCACACTTTAAATCGAGATTTGGTCTTTAAATGCACAC
>JAHWFP010212104.1:0-34759 GCA_023313725.1 Lithobius niger | reverse complement strand
ACTTGTACTTGCTAACGAAGTTTACTAGAATTAACTATGGTCTTTGTTAATACGAAGCATTCCAGTATGCAGCAGGAACAACACAACGAAATCAGCTGCAACTTTTAGCATTTTCCAACTGACAAAAAAATAGGGTGGATTTGACGAGCAAAGGTTAGACATATCGCTTACGGACATCAACGGGTTATAGTAGTCAGAACATCAACGAGTTATGGTACTTTACTGTAATATTATTTTATTAATAGCTATTTATTATCTATTGTAGTCACTCCAAACGTAAGTTAGCACAAATCTCAGCAGACGTAGTGTGATAGTATCTTTTCTCCCACCTCAGCATACACAAGCGGTACACACATGGAATAATTTTGTACACGGTTGCCACCAATGGCACTACGGCCCGTACATAGAAATGATTTTATCTATTGGCTGATTTAGACTATCATCTTCTGGAGCAGCAGGGACTTGATCGTACTTTTCGCTGATCGAACTTCGCGAGTTACACACCGCAAAAAACAACAGCAAAAGAAAGCACCCAAAAGTACGTAACATTACTGTAATGGCATTCTAAAGCAGAAGTAATAATACGGAATAATAATACGGTATAATCTATATATATAATTACACAAGAACCGCAACGCAGCCATCTGCAGCGCATCAGCAGCAGCAGCAGCAGCAAGCAGGACATACGATGCCATCTCCGCCATCTACCAATGGAACGGTAAATTATAAGCGTAGCAGCCAAGGCCCGCTGAGATAGTAGCTGCGCCCGGAACGCAACGGCCAGTAGCGCGAACATACGATGCCATCTACCGACCGAACGGCAAATTAAATGGGGGGGGGGGGGGGTGAGACGACGCGGAATGAGCGAGCGAAGCGAGCGACTCCGCTAGTACGGTATAATACGGAAAGCAGACCGCGTACCTGAACAACAGAATTGGTACAGTACATTCTGGCACAAACGCAGACAGCAAATCAGAACAGCAAAACAGGAACACTAGCACAGAAAACAGCCAACAGAACAGGAACAATAGAAAAAACCACAGTAAACTGACCATTTAAACAGGAATACTCTAGCACAGAAAACAGACAACAAATTGAAGAGTTACAGAACATTCTGGCACAAAAAAAAATTCAAATCTTGTCATTAGAACAGGAACAATGTCACAGAAAACAGTAGAACTTAATTAACAGGAACAGGATCAATAGCAAAGATAATACCAAATTGAAAAGTTGGATACAAACTTTCTAGCACAGAAATTTTTAGGCAGCTGTCTAGAAGGTCACTACACACACACACACTCTGTCATTAAGCATCTTCCATCAGCCTTAACGGCTGCTGATGGTTCAAAGCAACTGCCGTACAGGATGAGAAATTACAGGTTGGGACAGCTGTTGAGGTTTGAAAATGCTAAGATAATAACTCAAGCGTAGCAATTTTGGTTTCCCATTAAAGACCTACTGTTATTATCCCAATTGGCATGCGCACGTAGACCAGCTGACAAAATGTGGACTTGAATAAGGCCTTTAAGGGCCATAGAGAACTATTTAGTTCTATCCATCTGACGAGCAGTTTTGATCTTATCGGTTTGAAATGCAATCCCAACGATTTGACTTGTGTTATATAATAGTTAGTTGGTTTGTTAGTTAATTCTTTTCTGTTGATGGCTATGGTTGCCAATCGCAACTGCGTAACATACTTGATACGCAACATAACTATCTAATCTTCGAAAATACTTCAGCTTCAGTTAACAGTGTGTTTTCATCTCGGAACAGTCCAGTTACCCTTTTTAAGTGGTGCATATCCCGTTTAATTTCCTGTTTAATTTCCGGCTTTGTGTCTGTCTGTCTGTCGTAAACCGTCTTTTATAGTTTAGACCACGGAAACGAGGATGTCCGTTGAGTAGTCGTAGCAAGGATAAGCATACATTGTTATTTGCATCTTTAAGACTTTGTAATCATGGAGTGATCATGTATTAAACGGCGTTTGTAAGGAACTGATCGGTGTTGTGTTCTTTAAGACAGTAAATAAACTCCAGTTCGTTGTTTTTGTTCAACAGAGGATAACGTGTTGCGTTGGGCGAAGGCCAGTAATGTAAAAACAAAACGGTTGGGCTTGACCTTGGTCTTATGTTTTGCTGTTCATTGCTCATCGTCATCAAACTAACTGAAAACGCTAAATACTAAATAAATTCATGAGAATAACGCGACCAATGAGCATTCCACCGGTGTAAACGGTTGGGTCGTGGGAGGGGGGGGGGGGAGTTGGGAATTAAAGAGAGGAAACAAAGCAGAAGATATAATAGGGGAAAGAATGAGGAAATGGAATTCGGAAGGAGAGGGGTACGGGGGGGGGGGGAGGGGAGAAGAAATGAAAAGGGTAAGTGCTTTGTCTCGAGTTGTTTATCATGAAGAAAACGGTTTTAAAATACTTATCTTTTAAAACATGTGCACACCCTTTTGTTCACATTTATGCAACATGAAGTCTTCGAATACCAAAACGGTAGGTTTTTCGGCAGAAATGAGTCCTTGTTCGGTCATTTTGTATCTCATGTTCTCACAGGGTGGATTTGATTTATGCAACGAGACCCTTTCGCTCGCCGAACACTATTTGCTAACTAACCATTATTTATTTGGATAAACAAGGATAAAAACAAGGTGCAATGGAGTAAAAAGAACGGAAATAGATTATATGAAGGCAAACCAAGCAGTGCTACATAAAAATACAAACAACGTTTCGAAAATTATCAATTTCCGTCTTCAGGTTAGCAATAAAACTAAAGCATGGCAAAAGCCACTAAGTCAACCTATATTTTATGCTTTTAATATAGGTTGACTTAGTGGTTTTTGCCATGCTTTAGTTTTATTGCTAACCTGAAGACGGAAATTGATAATTTTCGAAACGTTGTTTATATTTTTATGTAGCACTGCTTGGTTTGCCTTTACATAAAAACAAGGTGCAACAGTGATTTTAAATAATGCTACAACGTTATTGTCTTTTCTCGCTATTTCCAAAGTTTTCTGTTCTCGCAGTGATCAGGCGGTAGAATAAATAGATACTCGCAGCGAAAATTCAAAATCCAACATGACTTCCATTCGGGGTTACCCAATCGTAAAGAAACCATCTAATGCTGCCATTCAGAAATCAGTCCGCTATCTTGTACTGCGGTCAAAATTGTTTTCTTGTCTTAAATCGACGCTGTCATGCCACATGCATCGTCCTTCGTGTTGCTAGGCACGAGGAGAGGACCTGTGACAACTCGAAACTCGAAAGCCGCATGCTCCGGTAAAGAGAAGCAGCCAGGTGATTTAGTATTAACCAAGTAAAAGCTAGTGAGCGAGAAAATTTATGTTGCAAGCCGTTGCGTAAACGTGCCCTTGCGTCAATGAGTCGAAAGCGAAAACACATCTTGGAAAGCATCCGATTTGACTTACTTAAAGGCGGGTTGCCAGCAAACGAACGTTGCAGCATCCGGCGCCACCTAGTCCTGTCTAGTTCTCTCTAGCGCTTGCTCGCGGAAAGCAAAGGAACGCACAAAAAAATATCTTTCAACATAACAAACAAGCCACTTGCCTCCTTAATTATTGAGTAAAAATTTGGTACGTCCTCGCGCACCTGGAAGAAAGCTGTAAAGATTAACGATATTCGGGCGTGTTTACGCAAAAAGGCCTTCTCGCTCGCCGAAAGCTATTTGTTAGTCAACCTTTATTTATTTATGATTAGTTTCCCGCTGCTACTAAATGAATGCGGTAATAGATAACAAATTGTATGTATTATAAATAACAACACAAATAAAGAACAAAGTCCTACAGTAATTTTAAACATTGCTACAAGATTGTTATCATTACACGCTATTTCCGAAATTTGCTATTCTCCCTCAAAGTACAGCTTCTAGCAATGATCAAACGTCGGTAGAATAAATAGCTTCTCGCATCGAGAATTCAAAATCCAACATGGCGTCCATTTCGTGGCTATCGAATCGAAGACAAACCATCAAATGCTGGCATACAAAAAACATTCCGTCGTCTTTTATTACTGCAGTAAAAATTGTTTTCTAGTTGTCATAAATCGACGCTCAAATGTTGCAAGCATCGTACGCCGTGTCACGAGGCACGAGGAGAAGATTTGCGTCTGCGTCGTTTCCACGGTTACTAATACGCATAGACAACTCGAAAGCCGCATACTCCGGTAAAAGCGAGAAGCATCCATCAGATTTAGTATTGATCAAGTAAAAGCTAGTGAGCGAGAAAACTGCCGTTACGTAAACGAGCCCTTACGGCCACTAGCTGGCGCCATGTAGAATACTAGCTGACGCCATGTAGTACAATATAACGAATGTATTGTGGCGCCATTTTTATCATAATGTGATGGTGAATATTATCTTCGGTGATTATGTTATGGAAGCTGAACGCATTCATAGTTGTAGAATATCCAGTGTTACATTTTCGTTTATGTACACAGGGGCGGATTTATAAGCGGACAAAAAGGACAACTGTCGTGGGTCCGCCAGCCGGTCGACCCTGCTTATACAAACATATGACAACTAAAAGATTAATTTATTAAAAACAGTATGATCATAAAATAATCCTTGCGTTTTTACAAAGTGTGTCGTAATGCTACATAAATTACTCGAGAATATGTGAAAAAAAGTACACTCCGGAACCCGAATATGGCAATGACGTATCGTAAAATGCTTCCAGGGCTCTACCCTGTACCACGCTGCGGGAGTTAACAGCACTCCCCAGACCCCCTAGCCACCTTCGTTCGACCCTCTCCGAACATTATACCTACTGGTTGGGCCCACCAAATATCAAGTGCCCTGGCCCTCCCCAAGGTCTTAACCCCGCACTGCACTGGCATTGGTTACAGCTACTACGTACTGAGCCATAATTTAGCTTTTTTTTTTAAGTTTGTTAAATAATAGTTTGGTGTGGTCATTGGAGAATATGTAACACGCTATACACGTATAGCAGGACGCACTTGCAGCTAGCGCTGTGCAGCGTGCCTTGCAGTTACATGCGCTGCAGGTGTGGCCTCTCAGTAACGCATAAACCCGGTACTGAGAGGGCGCCACTGTAGCCAGGCTGCAGGACGGCTCCTACTGAGAACCAGTTGGAACCGCTCTGCACCTGTTAGCCAGTCACGTGTCGTAATGCCTCAGGCGAGATCCTATTGTTCTGGCAGCTTTATAAGAAGCCAAGATCGACCGAATCGAGTTAGTAAGTGGGAGGCAACCTGCAAGTTGACTCTCTGATGCTAAACTAGGGTCGGTTCAAGTGGAAGTCTTGACGCCGATGCCTAATATGTGATGCTATGTGTGTAGTCCCCTAGCTACGCAGTAAGGAGTGAATAAGAATTGAGCTTGCCTTGAAACTTATCGTCCACTCCCTTAGTACCTCACAAACATACACCAATGGGTGGAGCCAGAAATTACGAGGCACCTATTTTTATTCCGATGTAAGCACGTAAAACGATAGAAAATTAAAACCTTTCTTTACACATTTTTGAATTTTTGGTAAGATCCGTTTGTCTGTCAGAGGACGGCACACTCAATATTTTATAGTGTAATCCGTAGTCTTTTTGCGGGTAGTTTCTGTTAGCTCGGTAGCAAAATTGATTGTACGTAGGAGTAATTCATGAAGTTTCTTGGAGGATAAGGTATAGTCTTTCCATTTCGATCCATTACTGTCAACGCGTGCGTCCTATTTCGTTATCGCTAATCCTGTGGGGATAATTAGGGAATTTCTCCAGGGCGACAATGATTTAATCTGATGAATTAAACTTTATTCGCGCGCTTACTCTCCGTACTACGGTTGGGTGGCGGGTACTTTCTGCTGCGGGCGTGGTTCACCCTAGTCCTGAAATTGAATGGGTGAACTTCCTTTTTTCCAAAGGCCATGCAAACTAAGAGAGATGAACGTTGTAAAATGTTGAATTGGGGAAATCTCTGGGTTAAGTGGTGGGTAACCTTGAAAACATGGTTGAAACCGTGGTCAGGCGCTCTTCACTAGGAGGGAGGCTTCACTTGACGCGTACGATCTGTCTTAAGTTTGCTGACTTTTATTGAGACAGATAATCTGTGGTGAAGTTAAAACTTCCTCCTGGTGAAGTGTGTCTGACCACAGTTTCAACCATGTTTTCTACCCATTGCTTAACCCAGAATTTGCATTATCCCTTTATTTATTATCGTTTCTAATGATTCGAAGCCTAAATTAGTGCAGTTACTAATATTTCCTCCTGTTGTTCCGGCAAAAAATGGAGAATGCCCAATCTTGCTTCCTCGATACCGAAAAGACGTTAAAAAGTAGTGACGATTCACATCGGGATTCCATGTATTCATCAGACCTCGGTTTGCCTGACCAATACTGCTATATAAGCCTTCAAGTTTTACAGAAACTAAAAATATGTGAATTTGGCAGGTTTAAATAGCAGTTTTTGGTCAGGGAAACAGACGTCTGATGATGTTCTGGGATTTCGAACGAAACTTAACCACTTTGTAATATCATTTGTATATCGTCCAAGCAAACTTTAAAAAAAAAGAATAAAAGTAAGCAAACTTCTTTTTTAAAAGTTTGCTTGGACGATATACAAATGATATTAAAAAGTGGTGAAGTTTCGTTTGTAATCCCAGAGCATCATCAGACCTATGTTTGCCTGACTAAAAACTGCTATTTGAACCTTCCAAATTTAGATCTCTAGTGTATGGAAAATTTTTATTCTTAAGGTTTATGTACCAGTATTGGCCAGACAAACCGAGATCTGATGAATATGTGGAATCCCGAAGCGAACCGTCACTATTTTTTAACGCATTTTATGTATCGAGGAAGCAAGTTTGGACATTCTCTGTTTTTGGCCGGAATAGCAGGAGGAAATATTAGTAACTGCCCTAATTTAGATTTCTAATCATTATAAACGATAATAAGTGAAAGTAGGCCTAATATTAATGATGCGCCTGATAAATGTAATTTAATTGCAACGTCAATACAGTATAAATTACATTGTAAATTACAGTGGCCATAAAAATAAAACACCCTCGTAAAATATTACAACTCTGCATGGAGAGAAAGGAATATTATAGAGTGACGTTGGAATGTCGTAGAAGTCTTGTTTACAGGATGACGGCTTGCAAATGTAGTAAAGTAATAGATTAAGTATGTCATTATCATCTTAATTAAAGTCCAAAGGTGGGCTTAATTACTAGAAATAAAAACTAAGGCAAATGTTGCACTTTTGCAACCCCTCCCTCCCCTGTCACATTGTGTCACAAGTTTTGCAACCTACCGTAGAAAATAATGTCACAAACGTCACATCCCCCTCTCCTCCTAAAGACGGAAATAATGCTGGAATTGCTTATTTTGTAGATTTTTTTTACAAAATAAGCAATTTCAGCATTATTTCCGTCTTTAGGAGGGGAGGAGGATGTGACGTATGTGACATTATTTTCTACGGTTGGTTGCAAAGCTGGTTTAAAATTAGGAAAGGTATTGGCAACACATGTTTTTTTTTTTGGAGTAGCCTAATGTTTTGTGCAGAATGTTTTTATAGAAAATAAAAATGTATAAAATGTACTGCCCAGTGAAGAAACATTGTTACGTCATAAATTGTACGACTAATCTATTGATCGAAGCATCTTTCAACCCTTTTTTAGCTTGATGCTCTATTCGAGAAGTTGGTATGGAATCCTTCTTGTCTGAAACTCTTATACCTTCCTAGTTATGTATAGCCGCATTCATTTGGTTGACTAGTAAATAGCGTTCGGTAAGCGAGAAGGTCTCGTTGCGTGAACGTGCCCTAAGAGGCCAAATGTGGAACGACTGATCGTAACTATTTTCTGGGCATGTTAAAATACTTATGCCAGGCATGCGGCAACAGTTTCGACGAGCGTGAAGCAGGTGGAGTCTTCAACCCAAGGCCGACTGGGGTAGAATTCGCGTGTCTTGCCTTCTGAGTCTACGTTATCTCAGGCACGTTCCAGAAAGTCAATACCATTTATCATTGCTCTGGTAAAATGAGATTCTTCTAGTAATGCTAAGTTAACTGGCCTGGATTCGGCAAACAAAACCCACAGGTCCTTTCCCAAACGACCTTGTGACAAGGGTTAGAATATGAAGCCATAGTTACTACAACATGGACGTCGTACAGACGTGTACGTGTTTTTTAGCTCCTTGTGTTAGCTACTGCACCACACCCAAAACCACACCCACAACCCAACCCCAAACACAAAACAGACGGATGGCAAAGATATAAACAGAAAGGTCTTGACCGGTTGGTGTATTGCTAGCAACCATTCATAATAAAATACTTGCAGTATGGGGTTTGAAACGGGAGCCTTTGGAACAGAAGGTCGAACCAAAGCACCAAGCTAAATATGAATCGATATCCGACACATCTGGTTTACATTTGGTTTTTAGCTAGCAATTAAACGTAAAAAAAAAAATTACCGTACGGCGATTAGAACCAGTGGGTTTTGGAATTGAAGACCAGCACTGCAGCACCCTACCCAACACGAATGGACAGCGCTTTGAAAACATGGTTGAGATTTGGTTTCTTGTTCATGACATTAACAGAAGAACAATTTGGTGTACTAGGATTTAAACCAGGAACCTTTAGAATTGAAGACCAACTCTGTAGCACCAAACCCATTAACCCAACACAAATTAAATGTAAATGGAAGGGTTTGAATAATGTGTAAACACTTGGTGCATTATTAGAAGGCATTAATAAATAAACCAGGTTTGAACCAAGGACGAGTGTTATTGAAAGTCAGTATCGTACTGCAACACTCAAAATGAATGGTTAGCAATGATTTTAAAAGTAGACTAAAAATTAATATTCGATTGTGAAGCAGAAAATAACTACGAATGATCGTCTGCGGATTCGTTTCACGGACCCCTGGTAGTGAAAGTAAGCCTTTTACTGCAGAACCACATCACGATATTTCAGCATATCCGAATAACATTACGACAGAAACTTAAATACCATATTTAGCTAAAACTAATCACGTGCATCGGTGCAGGCAGCTATGCAGACAGGAATTTACATAAAAGAATGTGATAATTCAAGCAAAATATTGAACGATTTTAAAAAAAAAACCGGCTAGTATGATAGCAAACATTGCATCAAGAACTCAGTTTTAGCCCGTCATTTGATTTATTTGAATGGTATTGGGATATTTGGTTTGGATATATCACAGATGTCGAAATGTGCTCAAAATTGAATACCTAAAAAACATTGAACCCATGCACACGAAATGCTAACTGCCCCTAAAATGGTGCCGATTAATTGAGAGCACTCTCTTCTTCAGCCAATGTCAGAATCAATGTCAGCCAATGCCAACTCTGCAAGGTGGATGTACTTTGCTGTAAAAAATTCACCAACTTGGACACTGGAATATCAATGCAGAGGTTAAATTGCGTGTGGCTCGGTCCAGTCGAGGCCAAACGTACAACTGTTGCACTCCTAGCACTGTACGGAAAAAAATATTGTAGGGATTAGCTCTTACAGGCCTACGCACACAAAATCAGCCCTAACTGCATATGGAGCCCTCCAGTAGAGGGCAAGGGTACAACTGCTGTAATCCGTAGCATCTGGAAAAAAACTGTCCAGATGTCAGGTCATACAGGCCTAATGACACAAATACATGCCTCGTAGCGGGTGGCACCATCCCCCACCAAAGAGCAAATGTGCTCCTGCTGCACTAGGAATGTGTACACAGGACTTGATAGTAAGGTGCCAAAACTTCAGGTAAACAGAATATATGTATAGCTTGTTCCACATTATGTTTTCAGAAAACTGACTGGATGACGACTCGTTTCCTTGCACTAAGAGTGCAAAACACGTCGATATCAAACTTGTAGATTGTTCACAGTTACTGTTAGAGTTTACGAATGGGATGTTTACGGATTTTTTGCACTCGTAGTAGAAGAAAACAGGGCATCATACAGTCAGTTTTCTGAAAGCATAATGTGGAACAAAGTATAGAATGGGTGACCATTTCGAACTGTTCAAGTTAGAGAAAATAGGTGCAAATTTGAACTAGCCCAACTTGTCATAACTGCTCACTGGTTAAAAACATGTCTATAATCGTGTCATTGTTCAGTTTCAATAGCAGTGGCCATTTGTTTTTCAAATTTTGGCAATGCTTTAGGATCCCATAACCGGCTCCTTTGCCAAGGGGTAGAAAGGTATATCTTCTTAACGCAATTAAGTCAGGAGTCTTTGAGCATGGTAACATGACCAATCGGTTTGTGCTTAGCTTTGAGCTTGGCAAGACAAGGGCAGGTGGCAGCAAGTCACTATGGTTAAGATTGCAATACATTGCCGCAGACTGCAGTGAACTCCATTCAACCTAGAAAACTATCCGAAAGTCATTTAAATCAAGTCCAATATTGTCTTAATCCCATTGGTTTCTCCTTACCTCCTTCCAATTTTCAAATTTCATGCATAAGTAAACCTACGTTGACTGAATCACACTGTCACCCCTAAGTTCTGAAACGTTCCCCAAATTCAGACAAAAACAGTGCCTTGGGTAGAACTTTACTCCAGTTATACCTTAATTCGTCTACCCCTAACCACCCACCACTGTCACCGCGTTGTGACTGAGGTTGGCACTAATGACCTAGCTGTCTATACGCCAATAAGTCTTAATCAACCACTTTCAGGACTTCTTGAAGTGAAGCATGCATCCCTCTCTAATTTTTGGTTACTTGTACCACAATCATTTCTTTATATTTTGAAATTAAATTAATATAAACCTTCTAGTCCTCTGGAGGCTGACTTGAACGCGAGTTCGCACGTTTTCAGATTGGGACTCTACCACCTAGCCATTATGCCTGCACTCTGACAGATCAGTTTAAATGGAGACGTTACTTAAAGATTTGAGTTTTGCGTGTAATGGCTGTGTCACTTATCTTTATACATAATTACACAAGATGCGGAACGCTGTCATCGGCAGCGCAGCAACAATCTCCATCTGCAGCAAGCAGGACATACGATGCCATCTCCGCCATCTACCGACGGAAGGGCAAATTATAAAAGTAGGAGCCAAGGCCCGCTGAGATAGTAGCTGAGCCCGGAACGCAACGGCCAGCAGCGCGAACATACGATGCCAACTACCGACCGAACGGCAAATTAAATGGGGGGGGGGGGGGGGGTGCGAGATGACACGAAATAAGCGAGCGACTCCACTAGTTTCTCAATAACTATGCCACATTTTCACAGTTTTTTCTCTTTTAAATGCACCCTTCGAATCGTCTCTTAGAGAGCTTTTTATTAAAACTTACCAGAAGTTAACAGCTCAAACTATTCTTAGTTATTTGCCACAAACTAAATAAAGTCGAATAAGGCTTTAAACATTTTTGCTTTAACTTTTTCAAATTTGGATGGACTTTTAATTTCCAGTATACCATTCATAGCTTTTAGTGTGTACATAGGGACTGAGCGGTGAGAGAGGTCAGCCTGGTTGCTGGAGGTTAGCGGATCTGGTCGAACCCATGGAAAGGGGATCTTGGCAAAGTCCCTGCCAGGACTGCCGGCCAGAGTAACGTGAGAGGCTACCACGCTGCTTCAGCAACTATGGGAACTCTTTCTGGACAATCTTTTGGCCCCTACGATGATCGGAGATTTCCCGGTTCAAATTCCACGGGTTTGCCCCTCCCGTTACCAAATATTTCTTCTCTCAAAAAAGGCTGGTAATGTTCAAAATTGAGTTGGTTCAGCCACACAAGCATTAAATTGTTTCGGTTGACTAAAGGCTCTAAAAAAAAAAGGCTTTAAGGCTTTAAGGCTCTAAAAAAAAGAGTGAGTATTAAAGAGCTTCTCAGCAGTTTTTATCCCGCAACCATAGCCCCAACAGTTCACTAAGGCTAGGGCGATTATTGATCAAAACGTCCTGTGTTTCTACATTTTTTATGGGATCCCTGCGTGGAAAATAAATTGTCCTTACCTGCTGTTGCTGTTGCTACCAAAGAATATTGTAGAGAGCCGTGCCAGCTGCAACGTCAAAATTTAGCGATCCAGCTATATGATAACTACAGTACCGTAACAAGAATGATACTGAACATCGTAGCGCTTCGCTTACAATACGTTCTGTCTGTTATGTTCTTTATCCTGGAACAAGCTGGGTGTAATCCAACGCGACGTGAAGTGGCATGGTTTATGGAAGATGTCAAAGACGATATCCCTCAACTATAACGCCAACCATCTTTAAATGGAGTGACTTTGGCGTCTTTGTGACATAACATGTCAAATTATCTTCTTCCTGTTTCTCCGTTTAGGCTTAAATTCCATGCCCTCTGCTTGGGGTTTGCTGAGACACAAGATCTTATTTTCAGACACGATGCATAAAACCAGATCCTGCCTGTCGTTCTTTCTAGGCGATCTTTTAGCTTATAGAAACTTCACGCATATTACCAGGAATGACGTAGGCCTTACAATTTCAGTGATGAAATAATAATCCACCCGAAACCAAAACTGGTACAAAAGAAGCCGCCAAGTTTCCAAAAAGGGTCGGCCTTTGAAGGCAGTGATATCAGTCAACCAGGAAAAAGGTGCCAAGGTTAATCCTAATAGCCAAATGAATCGCACCTACTAATAGTGTGAAAGTTAAATGAAAACTAGAACATTGCTACTCGTGGTAGCAATCTTCAAGTTTTCATGTAACGTCCAAAGTATTATTCGGTGCGATTAAGTTGGCTAATATGATTAACTTTGGCGGCCCTTTCCTGGTTGAATGAGATCACTGTCTTCAAAGGCTGAACATGACCGAATAGCTGGTGTTCGGTCCAGTTCAGCACTTTACAAGAAAAATATCAGCTTTTACTTGATCGATATTAACATTTCAATAAACCATTCAGGCACTTTTATATAGGGTGGTCATAAAGTCTTTACCTGATTACAAAAATGTATTAAACAAAAACTATGCTAGATACAATCAGTATACAGTTTACAGTTTTCTTCAAAACGAAGCTTAACTTGTAAAGTTTTTTTTCCATTAGGTTCGGTGGGCGCTACAATCGTCACTAGGTCAGGGTGGTGCTACAATCGCCAAGAAACCAAAAATGGCGTCGTTACAGGAGAAATCTCACTGCATGCTGTGGTTTCACAAAAAAGATCAGCAATTTATGGAGCCTTCAGTCATTAAGGACGTGTACCTTGATATGCTGCAGCTCTTTGTTGCAACAATGTCAGCTATGGATTTTTTTTAACAAGACGGCGCGCTGCCGCACTGGGGATTATAGTTCGCGGATTCCTCTATGAAACCTTCCCCGGCTGATGGATTGGGAGGGATGGTTCGACAGTATGGCCACCCAGATCCACGAATATTACCTCCTTGACTTTTTCTTGTAGCAGTATGTACAAAGCACCCGTTGCAAACATTGAAACACTAAAGGGCAGGTTAACAGCTGCTATAGCGACAGTAACTGAAGTGATGTTTGCCAATACATGGTGGAAAATTGAATATTGCCTTGAGGTGCTCCAGGCCACAAACGGAGTACATGTTGAAGTCTACTAACCTAGTGGGAAAAAATTTACGAGTTGAGCTTCGTTTTTCAGAAAACCCTATGTTTGTACCTAGCATAGTTTGTGTTTAATAAATTTTTGTAATCAAGTAGAGACTTTATGACCACACTGTATATCTTTCTAAAACGTTTTTTAGGGACCAAGGTTCAAAGGCTATTCAGAACTTAACATTCTAATAAAGCCGGCTTTTTATGGTCTTCGTGAGTGCCTCACTGTCGGAAAGTGAACTCTACCGAATTTTTATCCCTACGACCAACAAATTCCTGAAACCATTCTCAAGTTTTTTGCTATCTTTTGAATGGTGCAAACCCCATGTTTTTAGCTCTCACCTTTCATAAGTTTTTGCAGAAAATGTAAATGGTAGCGGGGTATTTTAAAAAGTGGGATATTTTAAAACAGATTTGACGCACTGTTCTTCAGCTTGATGAATGCTCTTGGGGCCTGTTTCACTTTTTAACTGCCTTGTAGCATATTTATGTAGCGTTTTTTGCAATGTTTTATTGTGATCACCTTGACAAATGTCACCACGGGGCCGAAAATTTAGGAATAATACAGTGCTTTGCCGAGGAAAAGTGGCCAAAGCTGTGAGAGTAATGTATGGACTTTCATCTTCACTGCTTTTGTTCGTATTTTACATCTTATAGATTTTTCGAAACTTATAACATACCAGAATAGACCAAGAAGTTTATAATTTGATAACAGACATGGATACTTATGATGAATGAAGTGGTTAAATTTTTTTCTGCATGTTAGTTGTTTGATGCAGTGTTGTTACGTACAGTTTGTTGTTATTGTTCGGAAGATTTGTTCGGTTCTCCGAAAAAAAACTAGGATATCGGCACAGCCTTAATTCTAAAACGTTCAGCAAGCTGAAAATTTGTCTATTAAACATTGCTTCATGTTGGAAGGTTTCCCATCCACTTACTAGCTTACACACCATCCTAATAAAGCGACTCTTACAATGCCAGTCCAGTTTGCACGTTCTACAGCACTAATACCGCCTAGCGCTAATAATAATACCCCCCCCCCCCTACTTTCTCTCCCCTCCCCCCATCTTTAGCGGCCACGTAAACGCAGTTTTCCAGAATCTCATTTTGGGAACGTGACCTTTGTTCTTCTTTAATAATGTGCTAGTTTTACGCCAGCGGCCGTTGCCTCTCAGCATTGCTAGCTAGCTCGCTCGCTGATGGGTCCGCGCTTCCAGCGTTTCTCTCTCGCTCTCTCTCTCTCGCGCCTGACGAGATGGAAGGAAAGAACAAAAGTGGCGCGAGCGATCATTATCTCTCGTCATTGCCATTAAGCTCCTCTGCCCCGATTGGATGACGCGTCTGAAGCTGCTGAATAACTGATGAACGTGAAGCCAACACCTGAAGCTCGCTAGTTTCAGTCTTTCCGTTATTTTACGTGAAAAAGGACATATTTTGGCCGAATTGCTCTGCGTGATCGGTAGCTGGAAAGGGACCCAGCTAAAAAGTCTCTGCTGGTATGTAAGGGTAGTGTTAAGCGACTACTTGGCTCTTTCGGCAGCGATGAGATGTATTCTGGCTTATTCGGGACATTCTGTTGGCTCCAGGCATGACTGAAGGTTTCTTGGTTTTAATCCCAAGTTTGTCCCTCAATTCAATAGAATTACAACGTTTCGTAAGGGTAAACCTTGATCCGATTCGTCGTAAAGCATCAGTTTGTCTCAAATGCAAATCAGGAGCAAATCAGAATGTCATCGTTACTCTCTTTGATGGTGAATCATCATGTAATTTTGTAACGAAGGATAACTGCTGGGTGGTCCATTTTCTTGAATATGGACCACGAATTTTCTCCCAAAAAATGCAATATCCCAACGCGTGCTGCTTACAAAACATCAAAATTTTCGGTTTTGCTCATATGCTGAAGATGAATGAACTCCTCAGAATTCGTTAACTCCATTCTTGTGCGCATCACCCGCTAAATGAGTCTGGAGGATCACTGAGAATAACGCAACACGGTTCAAACTTGTGTTTAGTGCCATTAGTGTAAAAATCCTACAGACCCGGGTTCGATCCTGGTGAAGGGAAGTGTATATATGTACGGGTTTATCTCCGGTTGTTTCCAGCCCGTAGTACGAGGGTTTCCGCCGGGTATTCCGGTTTCCTCCCTCATGCAGCGAAAAACAACCGTCATGATAGTGGTACCTTAACATCTGCCGCTTTGGCCTTCAAAAAGCTTTCAGCTTATCGGCCGACACTTTCTATTCTATTCTATTCTATTGTATTCTTATAATTTTATGACAAACCTTTTGCTCTCAAAACAATGAAGGCTAATTTATTCGTATTATTCTACTTTTATTCTGGGTTCATTTTTTTTGATGGTGGCACAAAGTAATTGCCCTTGCGTCTTTAGGTTCCATCACCTTTGGGAAATCTTATAAAGAACAAGACGATTCACGCCTGCAAGCTAAAATGAGTACGTGAACATCAAATGTAAAATAAAAAAGGTCACCGTTCTTTAAAAACTCTCGAAATCAAAACGCGACAGTATGATTAATGAATCTGTTTACAATTCTGCAAAGCAAAGGGTTAGTGGTGAATCTGCATAAGGGGCTCAAGTTGACATATTCAGACTTAAGCCTAATTACATAATGACGTCTTCCAGTATTGCCAACATGTTGGTAAATAAGGTAACCATCTTGTATTTTGAATTTCGAAAGTTCAGATTTTTACAAGCAACGCTTAAATTCAAAAAAGGACATAACTCAATCGTATTTTGCGAGTTTTCGATAGGCTGTTGACAAAAGATGTAAAATTTCAGTCCTCCTATCTTCTTCAGGCTCCCACAATAAGTGCTTCTTTCTGTTTGCATCGTTGTTTTGCTCTTGCTATTTTCGTTAGCAGACGACGATAGCAGGTTTGTACCGTAGCCTACCTCTAAGACATGGGTACAAACTTCCGTCGTCGTCTGCTAACGAAAGATAGCAAGAGCAGGACAACAATGTAAACAGAAAGAAGCACTTATTGTGGGAGCCTGAAGAAGATAGGGGAATCGAAAATTCGCAAAATACGATAGAGTTATTTCCGTTTTTGAATTTTAGTGTTACTGGTAAAAATATGCCAACATGTTATAGTTCCTTCTGCCTCTGCAAAAATTAATGTGGGTATTAATTCTATCCTTTAGTCAATGTTTGTCTTAAACCAGTCCCTGCCTCAACAGTTGCGAAAGGCCATTTGCGAAAGGAGCTGGCAAACTTTAAGTTTGCAATTAGGACATGATGTCCGCCTTCCTTTTCAGCTGACCAAGTGCTTGAGACGCTACAACAAACAAACCTTTCTGGGCAGGCAGGCATTAATTATCAAGACCGTTATCGCTAATGGTCACGGCCATTGTGCTCAAGTTACCAAGCAATGTGGTTAACGAAAGAAACGACATTGGCAGCTCGTAACAACGACATAATTGGTGCGTTCAAATTTCAGGAGACGAAAAAGAGTTTTTTTTTCTTCTTTTCTTTAACACTGGTGTAGGTTTATTCGCCAACTCGTAGGCAACATCTCACAAAGCACTTTTTGTGGGCTATGTAAGAACCGATTTTGGTCTAAGGAAATAATCTATTGCTAAATTACGGTAGGACAAAAAGGATATGAAGTAACCATCAACTCGCTAGATATTTTCCGCCTATCTTAAGAAGAGTCCAGCCTTGAATTTAATCTAATAAAATCCGCAACAACTAAGGATTTACAAAACAAAACGTCAAAAAAGTGCAAGTGAAAGGCTATTAACAGAAACAACATAAAGGAGAGCCTATAAGGGGGAGGGGGGATTGAGGCTTAATGGCGCGTCGACAGCTAGGTCATTAACGCCAACCTCAGTCACAGTCACAGTGCAGTGGTGCGGGTTGCCACTGCGCCACACATTACAGAAATGTTGAACAAACACAAAATCTAGTTCGACGACAGAGTGTGTACGGTAATATTACTGCATGATCCACTTCTCGTTTTGGATCGCGACCCCACGCGACCAATTGTGCAAGGAACGACTGATCGTAACTATTCTCTGGGGTATTTAACGTTAAAAATACGTTTAGTTGTAGAAGTTTGAACCTAATAGATGCGTGAAAATATAACGCTCGTTCTACGATTAGTTGACGCATGAGGCACCTCCATGTGGAACAGCGCTGAACGATCTTGAAGTGAGGAAGCAAATGGCTTTTTTGAACCAAGGCCGACTGCAGAAATCACGTAACAACTTGCTTTCTGGCTCAGTGCCAGTAGATGCGCGTGTCAGAACCTTAGTGCTACTGTGTCAAAATAAGATTCTGGTGATGCTGAAGCAACTGGCCCTGGAACCAGGAAACGAAACTCACAGCTTCTCTCCCTGACGACATTATGACAAGGGATGGAATGTGAAGTAATAGTTACAACAAAGGTACTCCCTCGTTCTACGAGCCTGTACGCATTCATTGGGTTGGGGGGGGGGGGGGGAATTGAGGCTTAATGGGGTATCGACAGCTAGGTCATTAGCACCAACCTTAGTCACAGTACGGTGGTCCGGGTTGCCAATGTGCCACACATTACAATTACAGAGATGTTAAACTAACCCCAAATAGCCATTCACTGGCTCATGCTATTCATGATTAATAGGTACAGTCAGAGGCATTTCCATTGTCACATTCGCTGCCCGATGCTTCCCTGCTTGGCTAAGCTTCCCAGCTTGTCAGTTTGGTCTATGTCAAAGAAGTAGGAGGGGAGATCTGCAGTGTTGAGTGTTGAGTGTTGGCATTTTATTTACGTTTGTTGTTCCCCGGGCCCAGCGCAAAGTTTTAAACTGAGGTCTCTTTCCCCAGGCCCATAAACTCATTATTGGGGTGCCCTGAAAAGACCTTAATAAGCTAATTTTTTTGTATACTAGTAATAATACGGAGGCTTTCCTTTTTCTTAACCATCATTGAGTAGTAGCGAAACCCATGCCAGGTGAGACCCGGGATAATTATTCCCCTTTGCCGCGACCCCTTACAACCAGTGGTGTATAGATAAACGAAATAACGTTGGAGGTATGGTTAGCAAACGAAGGGTCAGAGGGGGAACAGTAAGATTCCGAACAACAATCCGTAAGATATTTTTAGATTTTTAACTTCTACATGGAGCGTTGAACATGAAGCTGACGGATGTCATCTCCCATTCCGCTAGTCAAAAAGTAATAAGTTTATAGGGTACTTAGTTCAGTTTTACTGACCGTCGCTTTCCCCGAGTAACAGTTTTGCTACATGAAGTCAAATCTATTTCCATTACGAACAAATGGAGAACTGTGAGTAGTTCGTGTAGTCGTAGACGCTGCAGCGATTCTGAAAACTTGAATAAATAAGAAAAAACTGCATGAGCCTGCTCCTATCAACGGTAGCGACGTTACGGGGCAGAGGGGGCAAGGGGGAGGGGGGGCAGTGCCTCGTAACATTGCTCCGTTACTCAAAACTGATAAGTAAATAATACAAATCCAAGTTATTTGTATTAATACAGTTGTTTATATTAATAAAACTGAAAATATGTCAGAATCGAATATTAAACTTTAATACCCAGCTGATTAAAAGAAAGTTGGCAGTTAGCCATAATGTTGGAAGGGGGTGTTCTATGGAAATCGTATTGCTTATGGTTTGCTCACAGTATAACTACTAATACAGTATCCCACCCAAGTCGAAATGGTGCCAGACTCCCCCCCCCCCCCCCATTAACCAGTTTATTCGGGCGTCACTACTGCCTTTCAAGAATAGGTGCTAGAGTACTGATATTGTCTGTGCCTGAAGGACGAAATCACTGCTTACTACAACTCTGGTGGCTGGCTCTGCACATGTATCAAGTAATTGTATATTTGCTCTCCCCCCCCCCCCGCCCCCGTTGCGTCGCTACTGTTGATAGGAGCAGGCTCATGCGGTTTTTTCTTATTTATTCAGGTTTTCAAAATCGCCGCAGTATCTACGACTACACGAACTACTCACAGTTCTCCATTTGTTCTCAATGGAAATAGATTTGACTTCATGTAGCAAAACTGTTACTCCCAGGGAAAGCAATGGTCAGTAAAACTGAACTAAGCTCCCTGTAACTTATTATTTTTTGACTGGAAGAATGGGAGATGACATCCGTCAGCTTCATATTCAACGCTCTAGTAAAAGTTAAAAATCTAAAAATATTTTAGGGATTATATTGTTTGGTAGCTGTGCCATTCTCTTCGTTTGCTAAGCACAGTCCAACACTAATTTTGTTTACAACTGCACGACTGGGAGGAATGGGGCGAAGCAAACGGGGCAAATTGCATCGGATCCGCAGAAATAGGTTTGACTGTATGTAGCAAAACTGTTACTCAGGAAAACCAACAATCAGAAAATGGAACCAAAGAGCACCTGGAGGAAACACCTGCAGGCTTACTTTCCAACTTAAATTCGTTTGAGGCGAACGTGGGCAGGCAAGGTAGGAGATAAAATCCGTCACCTTCATGCTCTACACTTTATGATGGAGTTAAAAATCTTTAAAAAAATCTTACGGCTTGTCGTTTGGGAGCTTACTGTTCCCACAATGACCCTTCGTTTCCTAACCATACCTCCACCATTATTTCGTTTATCTCTACACCACTGGTTGTAAGAGGGGGGAGGGAGGGGGAGTCAAACGGGAAAAATTATCCCGGGTCTTACCTGGCATGGGTCTCGCTCCTGCTCAGTGAAGGTTAAAAAAAAGAAAGCCTCCGTATTATTACCTACTATAAAAAAAAATTAGGTTATTAAGGTCTTTTCAGGGCACCACAATAATGAGTTTATGGGCCTGGGGATAGAGACCTCGGTATAAAACTTTGCGCTGGGCCCGGAAAACAACAAACGTAAATAATATGCCAACACTCAACACTCCGCACTGCAGCTCTCCCCTCCTACTTTGTTAACATAGAACTGGGAAGCTTAGCCAAGTAGGGAAGCATCGGGCAGCGAATGTGACATTGGAAATGCCTCTGACTGTACATTAACCAATCCAATTCAAATACGGTAGATGGAACTAAAGAGCTATAAAGAATAGAGCACACTCGTCGCAATTCCCAAAAAAAATCGATGCAGCTGAGGAGCTACAAAGGAAACGGAACACTCAACTAAACCCCAAGTAAATTGCTGGAATAAGAGCTATAAAAAAAAAGCACCCACTTCCAACCAATGAAAATACACGTACCTAAGACAACCATTCGACCCCCAAGCAAATGGATGTAGCTATAAAGCCATAAAGAGAAGAGCACAGCCACCCAAACCCCAAATATATGGATGAATATATCGTCCAAACCTTAAGAAAAAGGTGCACCTAAAGCGCTACAAAGGAAGTGGAACAGTCATCCGAACTCCAAACAAATGGATGCAGCTGAAGAGCTGTATAAGGACATGACACCAGAACTGAAAATTTTGATTTAACTTTTTAGAAAATTAAAGGTACGAAAAATTATTCAACTATAAACGCAAGCGGAAATAAGTTGAAGAGCAAAAATCATAACATTTAGCACATTAATTCATCAATTTACACATAACACTTTATAATACTGACGAGCCTTGGATTCGAACGTCTCTAATGTGATGAAGGTCGGATTTAGTAACGAGTGTTCGCAACAATAGTTGCTGGGAAACCATCATGTTCAGTGTCGTGTCGTTACTTGTGACACGGCGATGTTAGCAATGCCTATATCCCACATATTAACCCTAACCCCAGCTTAACTTACTACCATAGCCTTAGGAGTGTCATGATGTGTTACTGCCATACTGCCATACTGATCAAGTGACATGACTAAACCACATGACCTGTAAAGTTGATAAAAAAAACTCTTGCTTACATTAAAACATGTCCACAATTTGCTGAGCCTACGAACGTGTTGTTTCACTATTTTAACCTAGGGTTAGAACCCACGGTATGAACCAGTCTTCATACATCATTCAGAAACCACGAAGATGTGTTATCACTAACCCCTTGGCTACGATAGTGCGGAACGTTCCGTTTTCTTTTCTTTAACACTGGTGTAAGTTTATTCGCCACTCGTTGACAACTACTCATACTACTCATAAAGCACTTCCAGGGGGAATATGTAGAAAACTAATTTTGGTCTAAAGAAATAATCTATTGCTAAATTACGAAAAGGATAATGGAGTAAACAGTGCGGCAACTCGCTCGATATTTCCACCTATCTTAAGAAGAGTCCAGCCTTGAATTTACACTAATAAATCAGAAACAACTAAGCATTTACAAATCAAAACTTCAAACAGGTGCAACACAAAGGCACAACGCGACGCGTCATAAAGGTGATCCTGTGGGGGTTCGACGGAGTGCCCAGGATAACATTACTGCATGGTTCCATCTTTCTTGCGGGGTCGCGATCCCATGCAACCAACCGTTACGATAGCGTAGAACGTTCCATTCAGTTGATTTTGCGGAAATACGACACCTCCTTTCTATCCCAGAATGCATCGCATACAGACCGATGCCATAGCTTCCTATATGTAAGAGGCTTAATGTTAGAAATACGACACGTCGTCAAGTTAGCCGCCGATTCTGCCACCAGTTGCGCTGCGAACACCCCGAAAACGAACTGCTGAAACATAAGGACTGAACTGTGAAAGGTATTTGTAACGTGCGATATGCGGATTTTAAACTTAACACACTACATTGACACCAAATTATTAAAGTTTAACAACAATGGCTTCATTCTACATACCTCTTTATCTACTCGACGGCAAAACAAAAGCCTCCGGAGGTTTAATTTCATGAATTTCAACCAGAAGAAGAACCAAGGTTTGTGCGTATTGTACTGTATGCTACGCTACGATGTTTTCTATTCTCATTAAAAATGTGTTAAACGATCGTTTGACTTAGCAATAAATCGTCCGAAGAGTTTACTGATACTCACCGTTACCTTAAAATAATGTTCGTTTAGTGATGCAAGACCGGGAAATCTAATAATGAGAAGATTACCACGTTCTTGTGCATCTCGCTAACACTAATCAATGCTATGATTGGGGTAGTTCGTTCTTCGTGCTTTCACTGCAGCGCAACGCATGGACGACGCGTCTCGCCTGCTACGTGAAACCGAGCTTTCAGCCTTTTACATACAGGAAGCTATGCCAATGCAAATTCAAATTCTGCTCCTCGAGCCGAATTTCTGTTGGTTCTGCCTTTCATTAGGCAAAGCCAACATGGCGGACGACCCAGCACACATCTTTGCCACGCTGATATTTAATCTAGGGAAATACGCGTAAATTTACACTATCATGGCTATTAATTAAGCCCACACAGACTCGTGAAAGTTCATTCAGCTAGGCGATAATCTACTCGACGCGAAATGCTAGGCAGATGAGCGATTGAACCGTGTCCACTTGTTCCTCGTGGGAAGGGACAGGTAGGTTAGAGGGTGCACGCTTCATTTGAAAAGAATCTGTGCTGCCGTTCTGCACTAACTTGGACAGGTACTTATTTGTTCCGTTCTCACTACATTTGTATGACCATTAAGAAGTGCTTCAGAAAGATGCGCAATTGCGCATCATGTCTGCGTCGCCTCCGTGGGTCTTGTAAACACCCGTTCGTGGCGCTTTCTCTCATCTCACGATACAGACCCAAAGCGTTTCACGGAAGTGGATTCATGTAAACACTCGCAATCGCAATGAGACGTTGGTGAACGTCTGGTAAAGATGGCGGACACAGTTACGGCGCCCACGTAATTTGTGCTGGTGCTACTTGAACTTTAGGTAAATAAACTGAAAATAAGTGTACATGGGAAGACCTTGCATTCGTTTGGTTGCTTGGGTCTTAGCTGACCTAGTTTGCTACATACAAGGGTAGAGCAGCATGGGACGTGCCCATTATTTGCCAAAGAGAGGGCAGATAGGAAGGGTTTTCTGATCGCACTGGTTGAATCGCCTTTGCTAGCGGAATGGTCCTAATCACGGTCTTGCATTTTGTAAACAGGTGCCTTGAGACGCACATTTCAAAGCGCAGCGTTAAAATGTGTTTTTTTGTGGCTCTGTAAACGTACTGTCTGTTCGTTCTATTCAGTTTTTCTGTATTCGTTGATCTAGGTAATACAATCCCACGTCTTCCTTTCTATGAAACATTCGAATAAGTTGCCCTTGCAGCCCGCTACGGGCGGCTTACCCAATTCTTGGTCAACGAACTTGAGAACAAATCTGAAGAAGACAGTGGGCATTATTGGATTAATTTTCTCCGCGTGCAGACGATTAAAAGTTTCTGAGTAAACAAGCACATCTGCAGCTCTTCGCTTACCAACTATTGTAACAGTAACAAGATCTCATGAAAGCTTTCCACAAGACATAGACACGAAACGAATTTGTGATGTAAGTACCACAGCTCTCAACACAAGCCTAGATACGATTACAAATTTTGGGTCGCCCAAATGTCATTCTTTATCTTCCTTTTTCATTCCGTTTGAAAGCACTACTTTCTTGCGTGATCGCATTACTTATTAGATGCTTATTGGTCGACATCGGAGAAGGAAGGGAGAGCCGCTCTAACGTGGTTATTTACGACAAGTGAATTGAGCGCAGGCCGAAGGCGAGTCCCTTCGTCTCGTATTCACATTCGAAGCAACAAAAGGGGCTTTGCACACTCACGTAAGGCTCCGTCGTCTTTTGTGAGGTTTTCTGCGTGATTTAAGCAGGATGGTAAACATTTTAAAGCTGCGTGTAATGCAGCTAAATACGTTGATGTACGACCTCTTTCGGAACCTTCTTATGATTTCACTGGAAATTGGTTGGTTCTGTTTATTCCTGCACCTCCCGAAGAAGAAAAATTTACATTTTAAAAACTGACGCCTTTCGGTAGCTCCATACTTCAACAACTTGTATTTTTTCCCACAATATCTAGACACACGCTAGTGTGTCGCGCCAAGTTAGGCAACAAACATCACAACAAACATCACCTCAATTCAATTGTCGAGGTTGTAAACCATTGAAGCGTGACGCCATAGCGTCAGTGTCTTATATCCTGAACCATAGTTGGGTACATTTCAGGTACTTGGGGAAAAATAATAATGCGGTACAAAAGCTTAAATTGTTTTGAAATCGAAAGCAATGACCCACCTGGCAATAATTAAATCGTGTAGGAATGCCAGCTAAGCTGCTTTCAATGCAAAATCTGACCCTCAGTAACATTGAAAATGCAAAATCAATTAAGCATAAAAAAATATCCAGGATTATTCAGAAAATAGCATTCTGAAATAATTGTTAAAAGTTGGCCTGTCATATCGGTTAGACCACTTATACACCGATTCTTTCGTGGCTCCCCCCCCCCCTCCCTAAGTCCTGAACTTCAGTTCGGAAGTTCAAGTTTTGGTTTAGAAAAAATTGGCTATGCTCTATTTAGTGAAGGCATAAAATGCAACAGACGTAACTACAAAGACTAACTAAGTAGGGTGAGTAGAAAAATAAAATCATTGAACCATGGTTTTAACATAGCTGACCTTAATGGTGAGCAGGCTTCGACAGACACAAGTGTGTTGAAGCACACGTTATTTGCGATATTACTTTATGAAATTCTGGCTATAGAGCAGTATCAAGTGACGTCATATTGGCTAAGAGACACTATTTGGAGGTAATAGCTACAAGGTGCACTAGATCAAAATGTAACGGAAAAACGGTACTTCTAGTCAAGACAGTTCTTTGAGAGCGGTTTCTTAGGCCTAAAAAAACGTTGTTTTCTCCAACAACAAAAATCGCTCGTTTATAGGCTTAAGAAATCCAGTCTAATAGCATTGGCTTCAATAAGACGATCTTCCTTTCTCCCTCCAGTGCTCCTTGCAGCTAACCCAGTTACTGGCTCCACCATAGAGTTATATACAATAATACTACGTCGTGTCACTGCCCTATACAATGGTCTGACTACTGGAAAGCAGAATAAAGGATAAAGGACAAGTTCCCTGGTGATCCTGGAGACGCATTGCTGTTAGCTATATATGACATCGTTTGGGTAAAAGCTTGCGGTCATGTAATCTGTGACATTAATATAAAGAATTCCATTTGACGAAATAATTTTTCCAGTCACTTCTGAACTCTCTTCATTGACTGTTTTCTTTGAGCGCTGGCAGAGAAAAGACCGTCGCCATCTTGGAATATTAGATGATTTCTATGGTTTACAGTTACAAGAATTCAAGGCAAGATCGAAGGATAAATACGTCCTTAAACCCAAAAACGCTAGCTGCAATTTGGTTCTACACGAAGCGAGATGGTTAACGAAAGCCGTAAATATTACTGATCTAACACTATACACTATCCATTTAGTACAGGAGCAAATTTGATGAGCTTGGCAAGCTGCCTCGCTTCAAATATTTTGTGTCTGTTTAGGCATTTAGGACCCATTTACGCAATGATCTCACAAGGCATCGCGCAGGTAGATGCCGTAAATAATCTAAAATTAAACATGGTGTCTGTTTTGGTTCAGCGGATTACTATAAGAAAGCCGTCAATAATGAAAGTTCAGAAGCGACTCGGAAAATTATTCTTCAGCTTGAATTATTTATCTTATTGTCATGGAATGATACGACTGAACGCATTTAACAAATCTCTGTTCAGATAGCATTGTTCTTTGGCCACTTTGAGCTGCGATAATGTATTGCGAGATTATTGACTAAATATGCCTTGTGGTAGTTTGTGGCAGGAATTACAGCCAAAGCCATTTCAACAGCGCAAGCTGACTGACGCACTAGTTCTACTTAGCGTGTGCAAACTCCAGAAATTATTTCTCGATTTTTAGCGAACTTGTAGCTTCTAACTATCGACACGTAGCTCTATCTAGTAACCAAGGAAACGGATTCTTGTCGTATCAAGGGGCACGACCTATTACGTACCTTGGATAGTGGCATCATTGCATGACAAACAGAAGCAATTGTACTGTAGTAAAAATGGCTGGCGCGATGAAAAATTTTAGCGGTTAGAAGTAGCAATTTTGTAACTGATGGCCCCTTACTGGATGAAATGACTCACAAATGAACTAGCAAATTTTAATTTTCGGCTTACATACTCACGACTTTTCGGCCTTTGTGACCTAGGCATGAACACAGAACATTAGTACATAAAATAACGTGGTGAAGCCATGATGAAAAATACGGCACTCAGAAACTTTAGGTTATAGTTATTGTATCGACCGAATCGATTCGATACATTCACAAAACTGATGCCGAGCTATCGCTTACGACGTGTAATTTATTTAGTTATAATCGTACAGATTCAAAGTTAAAATTGCAGCAGAGGTGAAGAACGACAGGAATCCTTTTTCTTTGAAATTGAGTTGGAAATTACATATTAACTGCACAAAAAACGGCTTCGTCGTATAGAAAAAAGGATTAGAGCTCGTATGCCCACACTCACAGCTGTCACGGAACACGAATAAAAACGGATTAGAGTTCACTCGAACGCAACGAACTATAACTTGAACTCCAATTCCAAGTAACAAGGATATGTTTTACTCAATGGTTATGTCAGAAAGTGAACACTGTTTGTATTTGAAATGTTTAATGTTTGTGCATGTGCATGCACTTAATTTGTGTATTATACTGACTTTTTCAAAATTTGTCTACGTTTTACATTTTAAGTCTGATTCTTGTGAGTGGCTATATGTGTATTTTGTGTGTAGGCTGACATGTGACAATCCTTGTTCCCTGGAATTGGAGTTCAAATTATACTTCGTTGCGTTCGAGTGAACTCAATTCCGTTATTATTCGTGTTCCTTGACAGCTGTGAGTATGGGCATACGAGCTCTAATCCTTTTTTCTAAAGTTAATTTGTTGGCTTTTTTTTTCTCTTCATTTTTATTGTAATAGCTACGGTCTGGTCTATCATGTGTACGGTATGTCCACTGTACACCCAATTTTGTTTGCGAAAAAACGAAACATTAGAAATGCGTATTTCTGTTCAGGTTCTGCCCAAGCTTTTTTCCATGTTTGTTATTTGATGACAACACACTAGCGTGTTTGTAGAGTATCAACTGATGGATAGTTGATTCTGCATTGTTTCAAAAGAGACAATCTTTTCCCAGGTGCTATTTTTTTTTTACTGTCGGATAGATGCAAACAACTGATTCACCCCAATCCAGGCTCAGAGAGTAGGGTCTTTTTCGTTTGAGGTATTTAACAAGGCCCACCTCTGGCGTGGAGGCCCTATGCATCTGCACACACCGCCCATTGGTTTATCCGGCCGTGCCTGTGATACACGATGGTTTTAAACCTGATTTCATAAATGACATACTTTGTTCTATTTTGCGAGGTTTTGGAACAGAAGCAAGACACGACGAAACGTTAAAGTATTGGTTAAAGTTAAGGCAGGGTGCGTGGTCAGGTTTTTCACTTAACCTTTGAACTAATTAATACTCTAGGATTAATTCGGCGAATGTTTGGTCTTTTGATATCACTCTTTTTGTAAGGCCGAATCATTCTCAACTTGGTGGATCTTTTTACCGGTGTTTGGTATAATACGTCTAACAGTGACAGTTTCAAGATGAAGAATCTTCCACAGGAGTCAAGCCTTCTTGTATTGGAAGAACTACACCACTGGTATCAAAACTTCCAATATACAGGGTGGTACAAAAGTCCGTTGCGCCTCACCAAACGCCGTACAGAATTGGAATTAGGCACCTGCCTCATAGGACTTTGTTTTGTCCCTAAGGTAGGGGCCACCCACTGAGCTTGCGTTGGGGCGCCCTGTCCCCCTCAACCCCCAGATATAAAATTTAACTTTTTTCTTGTGAGAAACAGACGTTTGGTTCCAATTGGGGAAATATGCGCATGGCCCAGACAACGCGAAAGCCGAAAACGGCATGCTAATTGGATAAACGGGATGCGTTTTATTGCATCTTCTATGTAGCTCCAACGCCCACATGAGGTTTCCCTGCACGGTGAAGAAATTCTACGGTACACCCATCATATGTCCTACAGCACTGAGAATGTACCCCTGACAAATAGGACCAAGGTTTGTCCCTACGATGAGGCCACTGCATGAGCTTGCATTGGAGCGCTAGGTCCCCCTCAACCCCCAGATAAAAGTTTATCTATGTTCCTTAAACTAAACAGAAAAAAACACCCCGGGGTTGGGAACGTTCAAGCAACACGTCTCAAGTAAGTAATACGTCTCGACAAAACCGAGAAATAAGCTATTTTCACCCCCCCCCCCCCCCCCCTCCCCCTTCGTGATCAATCGTCATCAATTGACGAACAGGCATAGGTGATTTAATTTATGGGAAGTGTCAGGAATCAACTGCCCAACCCAGGGGTTTTAATCATGTTTATTGTAGGGAACAGAAATAAACTTGGTAACTACGGGGTTGAGGGGGGCCAGGGTGCCCCAATGTAAGGTGATGCATGCCTTACCTCCGCCCCATCTTAGGGACAAACATTTGTCCTACGTGCCAGGTGGGTAATCTCAGTGCTGTAGAACCATTGGTGAGTCCACCCACACCGGATAGTTTCCCCAACCGTACAGGTAAGCCCTCTTGAGGATGTGAGGGGTTACATTGAAGATGTAAAAACACATCCTGTTTATCTCATTAACATGGAGTTTTGGGCGATCAGGTTGTCTGGGTCATGCACATAATTCTCCAATTGGAATCAAACATCTATTTCTGACAGGAACTAAAATAGGTTTTATAACTCTGGGTTGAGGGGGGGGGGGCCGGGCGCCCCAATGCAAGCTCATGCAGTGGCTCCCATTTTAGGAGCAAACTTTGGGTCTATGTGTCAGGCGTGCAATCTCAGTGCTGTAAAACATTTGATGGGTGCGCCGGACTATTTCCTGTACCGTGCAGGGAAGCCTCAAGTGGGCGTTGGGGCTACATTGTAGATGTGTAATAAAACGCATCTCGTCTAACCAATTACCATGCCGTTTTCGGCTATCATGTTTTCTGGGCCATGCGCATATTTCCCCAATTGAAACCAAACGTCTATTTTTCACAGAATAAAAGTTAAATTTTATATCTGGGGGTTGAGGCAAGCTCAGTGGGTGGCCTCTATCTTACGGACAAAACAAAGTCGTATGAGTCAGGTGCCTAATTCCAATTCCGTAGGGCTTTTGGTGGGGTGCAACGGACTTTTGGACCACCCTGTATAATGACTGACATGACAAGGAAACTGCCACCACCCTCTCCACTCCTTGACTTTCACACATGGGCACGACATTTTTTCACAAAATAATGTATACAATGCAAATAATCGCACATCTGCAAGCACCTTGGCTTGCTCCGTAGAAGCAAGGAGTGTTAAAAAATTTTTACTGTTGAAAGGACCATTTATGAAGTCTAGAATTTTATTTTCACCTTAGTTTGGTCAGTGCTTTTTTTCTGAACTCCTTCCTCCCTCCCTCTCCCCACCTCTTCATGACTGACTGTAAAAATTCGTGACTCCTCAGAAGGCTCAAAAACAGCCATCCACTTCCCTCTCCAATTCTCTCCGGCCAACTCCGGGGAGGAAAATGGTCCCTAATGGTTTCATTATAAGTAAGAACAAAAGTTGAGATTCTTTGAATGCTTTTCACTAACAGAAACATGCTGTGCTACTCACAAGTTTCACTTTGATGCCATTGGACGTTTTGTCAGTCACAGTTTTCTGTTAGTCCAGCGGAAAAAAGCTAGCTGTACTAATGACAATTTTATAGTCGTACCCTGCCATAAACCAGTGAAGGATATTCAACAAGTTAAAACCCTCCCTATACGCCGTCGTCCAGGAAAAATTAAACTCATTTTCACAGCAGGTGACTAGCGGATTCATGGTGAATTTATTAACGGTGACGAGAAAAATAACTCAATTGCAAGGGGAAAACATGTTTAAAGGCACACGTCATATCCCATTTTGAAATTACCGGGAAACTGGCGTGCCTCTTTTTAATCTGTACGGCACGCAATTTTCTACTAACCGCCTGCGTTTATTTGAATGAATTATCTTTTTACGACTATTCTGCCTGATACGATAGCAAATTATGTATTTATTCACAGAAACGTTGCTCGTGTTCGACCACTACTTTCATTACAACATTCAAAGTTGCCAGAGCAACGTTAGCAGACGTTATCTGTTTTTTTTTTATTGAATCTTTTTATTTTTTCCACACTCGTCAACACATTTAGGCATCTCTAAAGGGATTATGCCGCGTAACGGAGTCTACAGAGATTATGTTCGTCTGTCCGCAAAAAAGGCGTATGTATAACAATGTTGTTCAGAAACTAGAACAGTTAGGATTTAAATTGTGGTTTGTTTATATATACATGCATATATATAAATGTGTGTGAACCACGCACTATCGTCTGAAGATAGTACGTTGTTCAACCTTGGAGATGACAAAATTTACAGGGGCGTCCGTTCAGCTCATCGTCACGGCCAACCACTCATCTATATTTCCAAAACTGGATTGGACAAGCAAGAAGAATGCTTTATTGGAAGCTGTAAATTGGCGTTTTCTAAAGCTAAACTGAAACCGAAACATTTTTTTTTTTGCCCTTGTATGAACTAAGAATTACCTGCTGGAAAAAAGTTTTCCTCTCCATTTTGGTCCGCACATTTAAGGCCACTTTTGTTGTAAAGGAACCTCCTACAACGTGGGCATTTTCGAAAAATAGTATGAGTCCAAGTTACAATGGCGGGTTTTTGAGGGGCAAATGAAACCTTTGACCCAAAATGGTATAGGAAAAAAGTTGTTCGTATGATTGATCATTTTAAGCAACTATTCAATAGGAACAATTTTTTTTTACAGTTAAATTTATTAAAAGTGAAGCAAGTTAGAGATTTTACAATTATTTAAAAAACTACAATGATGCAATGAATATGCTGGAAACTATTACAGTTTAGTCGCAAGTACAACACTAAAAGAGTTGAACTTAAAGTTGAAGTAGTATGGCTAACAAATATGGCAGACGATGTATAAAATACTTTTGACCATGTTTTTACCTAAAATATTTAATAATATTCCTAGGGAGTTATTAAAGCTACCAAAACTACGTAAGGTCAAAATTCTTGTTAAAAATTGGTCGTTACATTGCGAATAACTAGGCCTTCATCTTTTTTTTGTTTTGCTGCCTGGTAGGCTTATATTTTGGCTATGAAAATTGTTCGTTCAGTTCATTTAAAGCATATATTTTGGATTGTCAATTCTTGTTAATGACTAAGTGTAGAATGACTGGCTGTATTCTTTCGTACTGTAGTTTAAGCCGACCTATACAAACAAGCTATTTTCGGCTTCGTAAAGATATTTGGTAACTCATAATAAATTAAAATAAAAAAAAAGTAATTCTAACGCAACAAGAATTGGACTGGAGAGGGACCACTATTCTTCCCACAAAGGGGTAAACTTAATTTTCTTTAAAAAAATTGTCAGTTTTGTTTACTAAATTTCCGTGATATCTGTTTATTTCCTAATGTTTAAGTTGTCAGTTTTGTTGTAATTTAAATTTAAACAGTAAGAAATAAACGGATATCACGGAAATGTTGACCAAATGACCGGGGAAAGGAGGCGAGCAGTAATTGATCTCTTACGTAAAGTACCTGCAGAGAAGCCTTTGCCAATTTTGCGTGCTGTGCGGGGTTTTTCCACTTTAAAACGGGCAACGACTGGACTAATTTGTCGTTTGCTATAACGATTTATCAATTAGACCTCCGAACACGGGTAGGGTGCACGGGTAACTGCGAGCACTGGGGCGTCAGATTCGATAGGCGTCTTGGTCCCAGATGTACATCTCTGGCTTCGTACCGACCCGGGTTCGATCCTGGGAAGGGAAGTGTATATGTACGGGTTTTTCTCCGGTTGTTTCCCGCCCGTTGCACGAGGGTTTCCTCCGGGTACTCCGGTTTCCTCCCTCATGCGGCAAAAAACAACTGTTCCTGATGGTGGTAAAACCTTCCACTTAACATCTGCCACTTGGGCCTAATAACAAGCTATTAGCTTATTGGCCGTCACCTATTATTATTATTTTAACATTTAGTAAACGTTGTCTTCACTTGAATATTAATGTCGGAAATGCCCGAGCTTCACGAATGTTGTATGACATCAATGCCGTATTTTGTGAAGTGCCACCGCAAACTGCAAACTGCTTGTTTTACTAGGAAAACGTTCTTTATTATGAATTGAGGCTGAAGGGGTTCTCGGCCCGTGGATTTCATCACGTGATGAGTGTCTTAATTATTTACACTAATTAATAAATGTATGGCGCGTGACGACCCATGCTCCATGAAATCGTAAGCGGCATAACGACCATAAACACAAACAAGAAAAATGTAGAATGGGGAACGTAGAATGTTTAAGCACAAAGTGGTTCGTTGTACAATAAAGATAATCCACCGTAAATATATGACGAGCTCGTTACTTGCACTGAAATCGGGATGTTTGTGGTGGCGCCAGATGTTCCTCTACATTGGGTCCGGTGTACCTGCACTGAACTTGGGCCTAAACAAAACGCCTAAATTCGTTAATTTAATTATTCGTCATTGAGCCCTGACCGGGATTGGAACTAACGAGCTATGGATCACTGTACAAATGGCCCTGTTGTCTGAACCGTCTGTCTCTCCAAGGCCAACACCACTATATCTACCAGGGTACAATATAATTCAGGCAGTGCTAGTCTTTCTCTGATAACGGTAAACGTTTGGATGAAACTAGGACCTGCTTTCAACGATTTACCACCAGATGGCACTGTCGTCAAGTAACAGTAAGCGCAAAGCATCATGGGGGTCAAAACTATTTATCGTCACTAAAACAAATTGACCACGATAAGAATACAAAATTAATAGCTTAAAAGATATATGAGCGTCAGATTAGGGCATTAAAATAATTTGAGAAAGATCAGAACTGTCTGATCAAGTTTTACTTTCCTTCCTCCAACATTCAATTTTAAAACGGGTAGTAGTCCGCGGCTTATCTTGAGTTCGCCCCAGAACGACACAGATAATCAATTGCATGTTTTTGATAGCAGAGTGCCTTGTTGATATCTAAGATGGTTACAAAAACAATGGCGGCCGTCGAGTAAAGCCGCCCGTTCCAGAAAGACGTAGCCGCTCATAAATACCTGCAGGACTCAAGACAGGCCGCGGACACTATAGTTACGTACGAGTGGCACTAAGTATAATGGTTTTGTGTTCCGAGAGGCATGTTGAGCGGCGGCTTAAGCTTCTTCCGTTGTTCACGTTTCTTGTAACGAACTGAATTTGGTTTGAATCGAACACAGAATAAGTTCTTCAAAATTTGGATGTTGTCCACGCACGAGTATTTCGTCAATTTCCGAAGGTATTGTTGCTATTACCATGGTAACGATTCCGCCATATTTTATTTCAAGTTTGCCTCCTACGAGCACATGTCACGTGCTACCTTCTGGTGCCGTTGATGAAAGCAGGTATTATTTTATTCCATGTTTTCAGAAAAGCGTCATTACCTACTAATCTACCCTGGTATTTACAAAGAAATAAAGCGTTGTAAAAACTTATTGTAAAAAAAACAAGCCAGTCAGCTGCACACATAAAAACATTAAAGAAAGGATGCAACGTTTCGTGCTTACTGCGTCCCGTTTTCAATCATAAACGAAACATAATACCATGAAAAATAATAAATTCAAAGCACCAGAAATTAAAATTAATGGATTTCAGTCATCTCTGAGACTCAATAAAACATATCCACGAATACCTGCCTGCGAGTGTAAGTTGGAAGTGGTGGGCAGTAGGTTTTTTTTGGTCGCCTATTTAAATGGGTTAAGCCCTGGAGGGAGAAATCGGCAATATTGGTGTATTAGGTTTTGCTGACATAAGCTTTTCATCTTTTAGGTTTTATTGTTTATGCCTGAAAACGGGATGCAGTAGGCCCCGAAATGTCGCATCGATTTAATGCTTTTGTGTGTGCACCTAACTTGCTCGTCCTTTTTACGTCAAATTTGGTACTTTTTTTGGCCTTCTTCCTGAGCTGAATTCACTGACAAAGAAGCCTAAAATACTTTTCTTACAAAATATTTACTGATATTGACAATTGGTTTTGGCCAAGCTTTATACAGTATTACGATACATTTATTTTATTTATTTATTTTATTATTTTAAGGAACATTGACAATGATACCCGGCTTTTCCGCTCACTTGTCCCTCACGTTTGGCGATGCCATCAGGGACCATTGTGTCCCTGGTAGGTCTAACCTTGGTGGTAAGGCTTTCGTGACCCCAACCAAATACCTTCTACCCTTCCTACGCAGTCGAGCCATCAGCTTCGTTTTAAACTTTAAACTCTTAAAATTGCATAAGTTTAAGAGTTTA
>JAHWFP010212103.1:0-27919 GCA_023313725.1 Lithobius niger | reverse complement strand
TACTCGAGGTTTTTTTTTTTTTCGTGTTAGTGCGTAAAATGTCGCCAGGTTATAAATGTGCTGTTCGCTTGAGTATCGTATGTTTTTAGGTGTGTTTACAAGTGTCGGTAGCCTAGTTTTAGTACTGTCGGAGTGAAAGGTTGGAGGATTGGACCATTCCTGCACGGGTGGGGTCCTAGCATAGTAGCCTACGCGAGGTTTTATTTTATTTTTCGTGTTAGTACGATAAATGTCGCAGGTTGCAAATGTGCTTAATTTATATTGGTTGAATTTGTTTTGTGTACGGTAGTTTTGCAAAGTATGTCACGTGGTAGAGCAGTGGTTGTGTGGAGCGCGGAAAAAGTGTTAGATTATCAAAAAAAAAAGTGTGGGTTATCGAAAAAGTGTGGTTATCAAAATTAACCCACGGTCACGTGTGTGGGTTTTCAGATTAACCGTATATAACGGCTACACTTTTAGCATTGGGATGTGTTGGCGTGACGTCACCGCCGTGCATTAAATTATTTTACTTAAGAACGTTGGAAGGCTCTGGCTCGCCTGACTTAAACGGAGGCACTTTACCTTTGCTCAAGGACCTAACTTGAAATGCTAGAGTATCTAGGCATACTGAGGGTTAGACAGAATTGCAACGGTATTCGGTTTATGGTTTGGTTTCAGTAATTAATCTGCATCTACGGGGTTGCTGTGATTCACAAACGACAGGGTTGGTCAGGTTTGATGTTACATTTGGGGACTTAGGAAAATATAGAGAAATAATTCTAGTTAAGTTTTTTTTTTAATTAATTTCTTTGAGCCGTAAGTCAGCCTAAGCAACTTAATACTCGTATGGCTAAACCGGCTCAATTTTGAACATTACCAGACTTTTAGAGAATAAGAAATATCTGGTAAAGGGATGTGCCAATCCAGGGATTCGGTCTAGGAAACCTCCGATCATCGTAGGGGCCGAAAGATTGTCCAGAATTGTCCAGAATTGTTCCCATAGCCGCTGAAGGAGCATGGTAGCCTCACACTCTACCCTTGCTGGCAGTTCTGGCGGGGACTTTGCCAAGATCCCCTTTCCAGGGGTTCGACCAGATCCGCAAACCTCCAGCAACCAGGCTGAGCTCTCTCACAACTCAGCCACGATGACCGAAATAATCTTGTGGAATTCTAATTCGATTCACTCCCTAATTGTTGAGTGCACCGGGCGGAAGGCCAAGCGAGTTCGAGCAATTTGCATGTTACATATTGATACAATAATTAGTCACACAACATCGTTCAGGAAATAATGGGAATTATTTTTGAAGTTACAATGGATAGTTAAAATATGACGTCATCTTAATCTTGGACTTGAATTCGCAAGTGATGTCATCGTTCTTCAACAGGATGGCAGGTTTCGGAAAAACTTAATTCTGACTAAATCACGTTTTTTTTTTAGACATTTTCTTTGCGAATTAAGTTAGAAGAGTTCAGTTTAGACTTTTAGACTATAAAGAATGACGATGAAATGATGTGTGCCTCCTCGGCAGGAAATTCTTATTTAAATAGACCATCGAAAGGTGAAAAATATAGCCCCAGTCATTTTGGGTTAAATTTAGCTAAAACATGGGATTAATTCAAAGAAAGCTGAAAGTTGGTAGTTAAGTAGCTTCCAATGGGATATGAAACATACTAAAAGTTCCCTGGGCTAAGACGCTCGCTTCCTAAGGTACATTGGAAAAAAGGCGAAAGCAACATGTCATCCGTAGATGTATAGTAAGGTGGCTAGAGAGTTGAGTCTGTGAAAAGCTTGAAATTTGGTGTGGATGCACATAAAGGATAACTGGAAAAAATAGCTATGATAGCAAGTTCTAACCCCCCTCCCTTGAGGGGGAGAGAGGTGATCCCCCACCCAAAACGGTTTTTTGTCTGTAACTCCTTAACCGTCAAAAAAAAAGCATAATGTGAAGCAAAAACGTTCAGCACACAATTCTGAATAGGAGAGGTGATAAACATCTTTTACGTAAAAGCAACTCTTGAAACCCAAAACAGTATTCAAAGTACACCGCCCTTAATTCGCGCGAACGCTCCTTTTGTCACTTGGTTGTAATAATGATTTTCGTGTTCAAATTGCTCTTGCCCGAAACAGAACTGCTTAGGATTTTCAATGAAAGGTGGGGATCTATTCTTTCCATCATTCCTAGCCGAATTTTTTTTTAGTTTGATAAGGACCGACCTACGCCAATTTAAATGTGAAGTGGTAATGGCGTAGCTGCAAACGCGTTTATGGTGATTTTTGAATTCAAAGTACTCTTGCGTGCCCTCTTATAGCTCGAAATGGACATGCTTAGAATTTTCAGAAAGGTGGGGATTGATTATTTCCATCAATCTTAACCCGCAATTGTTTAGTTTAGCTGGGACCGTCCTATGCCCATTTAAAGGTGAAGTGATAATGCCGTCCATGTAAAGGTGAAGTGAAAATGGCGTAGCGGCAAAAGCGTATGTTCAGTTTCGAATTCAAAGTTCTCTTGCGAGCCCTCTAATAGCCCGAAATGGACATGCTTAGGATATTCTGAAAGGTGGAGATCTATTCTTTCCATCAATCCTAATAGAAATAGTTTCGCGTAAGTAGGGACCGTCCTACGCTCGTTTAAAGGTGTAGCTGTAACTGGTGTGGCGGCAAGGTTGAATTTCAAAGTGCCATTATAAATGCTCATATATGGATTTGTAGCTAAGCTTAACAATTTCGGTTAGGATTGACGGAAATAATCAATCCCCACCTTTTAGAAAATCCTAAGCATGTCCATTTCGGGCTGTTAGAGGGCTCGCAAGACCACTTTGAATGTCGAAAATCACTATAACAACCAACTGAAAAAATGTTCATTCGCGTGAATTACGGTGATATACTTTAATTATGATTTTGGGGTTGAAGGGTTACGTAAAAGATGTATATCACCTTTCCTGTTCAGAATTGTGTGCTGAACGTTTTTGCATCACATTATGCTTTTGATTTGTTGACGTTAAGGAGTTACGTACAGCCAAAAAATAGGTTTTTTTTTTGGGGTGGGGAGTGAGGGGTAAATCACCTTTTTTTTGGGGGAGGGGGGGGGTTCGAACTTGCGTTCCTAGCTATTTTTTTCCGGTTACCCTTCATCTGCATCTATACAAAATTTCATGCTTTTGACTGTAGGTGAACAATTTAACTCTCTAGCCACTCTACTGCATGTATGAATGACATGTTACCTACACCCTTTTTCCAATGTACCGGAGAAAGCAAGCATCTTAGCCCAGGAGACTTTTAGTATGTTTCATACCCCACTGGTAGCTACTTATGTGCCAACTTTCAGCTTTCTTTGAATTAATCCCATGTTTTAACCTAAAATGACTGGGCTATAAGTGATATATTTTTCCCGTTTTATTCCAGACGACGAGGCCTACAGCTAATATTGCAAAAAATTTCCACACTTTAAAGCAACAACATGCTCATAAAAAATGGAACGTCGAAAGATGAAGCCTTTTACTCAGTTTTGTCCAAAATAATTTGAAGTATTATTGGAGAACAGCTTCCACATTTGAAATCGACATACCCCATTTTCATTTTTTCTCCTTTGATTTAGGGGACCTTAGGGTTGTTTTTGCCCACAATTTCGGGACCTCTATCGTGCTTGGAGGAGAACTGCAGGGAAGCGACCAGAAACAATCAGGTGCAGCGTTTCAGTTACTCGCATCCTACACAGAAATGTTCCGAAACAGAAACTAAACCATGCGCAATGGCTGTTTGCCGTGTCGTCACCATGAATTAGCCAATGACGAACGAGAACAACGGCTGTTTGGCCGTCTGATTGGACTAGCCCACTCATGTGATATGCACGTCACTGCAAACTGCCATGGCGTGTGGTATAATGAAAAAAAAAAAAACCACGTCATAAACTTTACTTTCAAACTGACCGAATGATTATGATAATTAACCAGTATTCACGGAAACGTGAATTTGCAGTGAAAATTTATCAGATTTGCAACTCGACAACTCGAAATTGCCAACTCTGTCTTCTCGGACGGTGGTGGTAGGGATGTTGGGGGGTCGCTACGGCCCTGTATATAATGATAAATCCTCCCCCCACCCCTCCCATTCATATAATAGAAGGTATTATTGGCGCAGCGGAGCGAGCGAAGTGAGCGTAGCGTAGCCTATAACGGACACCGAATTGCGAAATGTTGGTTGGTTGGTTGCACTTTTGTAGTCTGGGTGGAGCCCAAACCAAAGGGTAGATTGTTATAAAATTTGCCACATTGTTAGGTAGCCCCAAAATCATTGCTGATCTCGAATTTGACCTAAATTGATCAATTATAATCTACGAAATTTCGATTTTTCGAATTTATCGATCTAACACTCACCATTGTAATTTTGGAATCCTGAACAGTTAAGGAATTCCGACGAAGCATACACTGTGCTGCTGTAATCAAGTGAACTTTTTAAAACCGTCAAAATAAATCACAGTTGCTTACCTATATCTAGCAATCTTTTTCGGCATTACTCAATAAAATAATAACATTTCATTATCGCATTTTAATCACTACAGGAAGGCAGATAAATAGAAAAAAAAAGGATTCGTTAACGACTCACATTCGTTTTATGTGAAAAAGAATGCTTAGTCGAGGAATTCAGCCAATACGGCGCTCAAAACTGGCGTTTACGCTATCAACGGGAATCCTAAATGTGAAACCTCAAATCGATGCAGCATCAGGAAACTGTTTACATAAAACGAAAGTTTAAAGCCGACGACGTGTTTATACTGCAAAACGGAACACTACGATGGCTTCGTATAATAATTTCAAGATTCCTGCTTGTCATGGAAACTGTACTCTCAATCCCGTGTTGCAACAATGAATAGGCCTAACCTCGAACGCAAAAGGCCTAATTTCTCCACTGTTGTCGCCTATACGAAACTAAAATGGCAGCTAAACGTTAGGCCTAAAAATGTTTTACAATTATTTAAATGCTATCTTAACACTCAAGTTAACACCTTCTGACCTACAATTGGGAAAATTCCAATTTTGAAAAAATTAGATTTCTCATTTTTCGTGCCAGAGGTGTGCTCTTCAACATTGTCGTATCGGAGGCGGTATAGGGAGCCGCAGATCTTTTGAACGTTTTGATTATTGCGCAGTACTATCGTCACTGATGATTGTTTGACCTGCAGTTAAATGCTTTATGTACTTTGGAGTAGAAGCGTGTATACGCCGCTTTATGTTTATTTTTAAGTTAGGATAGGATAGCATTAGGATGAGTGTATGGCATTATAGGCCGCATAGTGTTCAATAAAATCAAATAAAATCTTTAGCTGATTCCCGTATGCATTAGCAAAATACTTTACTGGGAGCATGAAATGAAATAATGCGGCCAACCCTCCCCACTTCGAACCTCCATTGAACCCCCCCCCTCTCCCCCATATTCTCCATTGTGGTCAGATACCCACCTGCAGCCCCCCCCCATACACTCTGTTCCCTCTCGTATAACCCTCCCTCAAACCCTACTCCCCCTGCCTTTGGAATCCATGGGGTTTTGTTTTCTTAAGGAAGTAACTGTTTCAGCGGAGGGCAACGCAGTATGGCTGAATTTCCTGTTTCTTCGTTTTGATACCAAGCGCGAAAAGCCCGCCGCAACGATCGTGCATGCAGTGATTGTTACTCAAACAACTTTTGAAATTGTTGAACTCGGCTGTAATAGTTAGCATTATTGAAGCATAATGTGTTTGTTTGTAATTATTGTTAGGGCGCATATCCGTTCTCATTGTCAGCCGCTCGCCCTTTTTCTTTGCTACCGTGCCATGAATGAATCCGCTCGCCCTCTTGGTGATTGTTCTAGGGTACAGCTGATTAGCCGGCAATATTGAAGCTTGCTTCGCTTAATCATGAAAAGTTTGCACATTAGGTGAAATATGTTTTAAATCTAGGAAAGATACTCTGCAATAAAAGTAAACAATGTGGACATTATTGGCGGTGGCACGTTCTTTGCCAACTTAACCATGGTGGCTAACGTGGCATTTTACTAGGGCGGCGATGGCCGAAAGAGGCTGCAAATAACGAAACAGAACATAACTGAGGTTACAGGAGAAAACGAAAGCATCTTACAATTAATATGAAAGTAGCTTAGGCCTACCTGAAATTTAAAAAAATCTATAATGTGAAAAAGACTAGCAAAGAGCGTCAAACCAAAAGGCACAAAGCTCAAACGTACATGTTGAGTGAATATTGCGGCACCCAGATTTTTAAGGAAGCAAAAGTATTGCAAAGTCACTGAAATGAGACTAAATATACAAATTTAAAAAAAATTTCTATCCGTTCTGCATATAATAGGCCTAAAGCCTGTTTCCTAGTTTTAAAAGAAACTTAATGTTACAAATCAGTGCCCCAAAAAAAGTTCGTTTAATTCTAATTGGCTGTGCTATTTTTTTTACCCTTATTTTTTTGCTGAATTAGAACATGAAGAATGCACTGAAGTTGGCAGCGAAAAGAAGGACGTCTGCCGCTCTTTGTAGTCTGATACAATGAATGGGACAGCCGCATCACGTGCGGCCTGCCTACTTCCGTTTTCCACGTCCTTTCCAAACTTTTACAGGTTTTGTTCCCGGGCCCCCCCCCCCTCCCTCCCCCGGCGATCGCCGACTAGCCGACCTGGCCAGTCCGACACTGACTGTGTTAATCCACAAGGTAGTATTGTTTAAACGACCTGGAAGAAAGGAAGGAGATGTGCAAGGCCGACTGGAATAGCAGTTGCGTGGCTTGTCACCCGGTTCCACTCCAGTTCTCGCTCATGCCGGGAAATTAACGCCTTTCAGTATTGCTTTGGTAAAGTAAGATTTTGGCCATGATCAATCAACTGGCTGGAGCCAGGAAGTTAAATCTTCAGCGTCTCTGCCGGTTTCACACCATCAGTGACGGCTTCAGGACTGAATTGTTTTTTTGTTTTTTTTGGGGGGGGGGGGGCGACAGAGGGCACATCTGGAAACAGAGTGGGCCAAGGATTTTTTTTCAAAGCAACCACATTAGGCACTTTTATTCCGTTTAATCCAACCTGAACGTAACCTAAGCGTCAATAAATTTATTTGTAAAATACGCCCCATAAACACACAAAATAAATTAGGCCACACATATTATGCTAAGTTGCTAATAAATATATAAATAAAATAAAATAAATAAAAATCTCTGTTTATTCATTTGATTTCAATTTTAGTTTGCAAGATTTTTTTTTATTATTTCATTTTCTGGTAGTAATCTGAGTATTGGGGTTAGGGTTGAGGGGGCCGGCGGGGAGGAGGCTCGAAAAATTTTTTTTTTTTTGGGGGGGGGGTTATGGCCCACCCCTGGCGCCGTCACTACACACCATTCATAAAATCCAAATTAAAAACGAAAATTTTTTCATGAAGCCGAGCCACTTCCTACTGCAAGAAATGAAACAGGAAGTGTTGTGCTGTAACTTTGGAGAATTTTGACCGATTTGGATGTTTAAATACACCATTCGAAGCGTGTTTTAACGAGCTAAACAATGATTCTAACCACATGCAAATAGCAACAAACCTTCTCGAGAAATTTACGAAAAAGTGAAAAAGCCGACCTAGCCTACCATAATAACATTGACTATCAACGGAATTTTAATATTAAAATTTTCCGTGTTGCAAGATCTTTCCATTGGTGTGTTACTTTAACCGCATTCCATATATAATTTTAAGTTTCCGCTTGGGAGTTCCCTGGGCTGGTGGGTAGGCAGTGGCACAGCCAGGAAATAATGGTTAGAGTGGGCTAAACAAACCCACCAGCTAAGGGGTCTGGGGTAGTTCTGATAGATCCCCAACTGGGCCACGTATAAGCTGACTCTTGTTACGGTGCATGCATCACTGCCATTTCCGGCTTCAGGAGCGCATTTTTTGGGGAAAACAAGACCTCTCAAAATGATGGTGGAGGTTTGGTATAATACCTGTTAAAATGAAACCCATATAACCCCTTCTTGGGGTCAAGTAATAAAAACAATATAAACAATAAAATTCCTTTGGTAATCCGTTACCATGAGTATTTTTCTTCTCTTTTTTTTTACGAATTTGAGATTTTGTATTTGTAATGTTGTTTGTCCCATTCATATAAAATAAAAAGAAACCCCCAGCAATACAGTACCCTTTAATAGCCATCCCTTTAATAGCCATCTGCCAAATTGCAAAAGGTAGGTCGATTAGTCTCCAGGGCGCCCGAGACGCCAGGGTGTTTTTTACACTTTTGTGCCCCTCATTGCACCCTTTTCTTAGATACAGGCCTACCCTTTTTCTGCCCCTTTTTGCTCAACTTTCTGAGCCATTTTTGCACCTTTATTTGAGATTTTACACCACCGCACTAGCAAATTTCGGCCATTTTTTTGTAGAAAAAAAGGGACTTTGCCATGAGGGGATAAGGGCTTATTTCCTCCCCCCCCCCTACTTCCCCTGCGTGCACGTCCCTGAAAAAAAACAGTGTTACATCGAACCTAAATAACCTCAAAGAGCGACACCGCGTGCAATAAGTTAATGTATTTTGCAAGAACGGTGAATACATCTTTAACCATTAGGCCTAAATAAATGAACCTTAATGGCTTCCTGTTTGAAATTCTGTGGTCGCGCCTTTTTTTTTATTCTTTTAATCTTTTTTCGTTATCTCCGAAATCGCTGTGGGCAGATTGCCGACTCTTGTGGAATAACTGCATCGCAGAGAAAGAACTCAAATAGAGAGAACTCGAACAAGGAAAACACAATTGTCTCAGGACTTCATAAAAACACTCGTAATACAATAAGCTAAACAAACAAACGTAAACAGAACAAGTAAAAAATATGTACGCATTTAAAAAGAATCGTCGGAACCAAAAACAAAAAAAAAAACTGTTTTCCCTCAGGAGTAGCATGTGAACGAGTTTAATGAGGCCCGTGTATTGATCGTTTCTCCTCAAGAGACTCCAATGGGAATTCCCAAGGCCCTTTCCCGCCAAATACGACGACTTCCGGCGTCTGCGCGCACTGCCCGACGTAGCCATGGCAACCCATCGCATTGTTGTCCTTGCAACTGAGCGCTTCGGCCAAGCATGAAGAGAGTTGCCTAGGCAACGATGCAGCCTCTCGCTGGGAAGGGGGCCGTATTGATTGACCGAGGAAGGGAGGACGGAGGATAAGGGGATGAGGGTGCGCCATTCGTGCCTCCCCTCCATGCGGCGTAAATGGGCCTGGCCCGCAGCACGATGGGAAGACTTTCCCCATGCCATTTTTTTACCCATAGTTCACAGAGGAATCAGTGGGTTTGGGTTTGTGTGGGGGGAAGGGGGAGATTGATATGCCCCAAACCAATTAACTTCTATGGTTGCTGAGCAACCATTTTTCCTTGGCCAGTCACCAATGATTCATGTTGGTCCACAAGTCCAGATGGAAATCTTGGCCATGAATGGGGGCCATTCAACATTTCTACCCAATCTTGGGAATGATTTGGCGCCCAAATGTTTTACTTGGCTCTCTTTGGCCTTTGTAATTGAACGGAAAACATACGAAGAAAGAAGTAGAGGAGGGAGTTAAAGGCAGCAGAGAACGTAATTTTGTTAGTGTGGTTCAAAAGTAAATGTGGTACCGTAAATCGCCTATCCCTGGCAAAGCTACGCCCCCCCCCCCCCCTTCCTTTAAGGTAAGAAAAAAGGAAATTACAACTGGGGGGGGGGGGGGGGAGGCGGTCTGTAACTAGATTGTTTTTCGATTTCTGAACTTAAAGATGGGTTGTCACCAAAAGAAAATGCAGCATGTAACAATAGCGGAACGTGTACGCTTCGGGCCCGTGTGCAAGTTAAACCAAAAGGACTAAACACCGCCCCACCCAATAAAAGAACATTTCTTAATTCGTGCTATACTTTGGCTCACCATCCAGTTGAGATTACCTTGTCTTAATGTTTTGCATCTTTATCTATTACGGTGTTCACAAACCAATGGAAACAAACCCGTAATTAATCTTCAGTCTTACGTCTTGCAGTAGGCGATTGCTGTTTGGTATTGTTGAATAATAAAAAAGTTTAAAACAATGTAAAACAAGTGGTCTAGGGCCCTAGGGGTTAGGGAGCTCTGAACTGGTCGTTCAGACCTCCCTAACCCCTAGGGCCCTAGACCACTTGGCCTGTTAGAAAAGGCCTTACGGAAAGGGCACATCTACAGAGCAATATAAGAACCAGCTTTATAGGACAAATAGTTTGACCTGCAGAGTGCGTAGCGGAAACGTGTCTTGCCAACAAGAAGTCCAACAAGCCAAAAATGAAAATCACGATTCCAGCTCAAGTCCAGATCTCCGATGTGTCACATCGGAAATTACTAAAAATTCGTACACTTGTTCACCAAGGCCAACAAAGCTTATATACTAAATTTGAGTGGAGAATATTGACAGACAGTGGAGAAATTAAGCACCGAAATTTCGGCTTTAACATGGGAGGTTCAGGTCAAAAGGCTACCGCCTTTACTAATTTAACAAAATTGTTAAACTATAGAGTCGGTGTTCTGCCTGCAGGGGCACTGCAATTACAAACTGAAAACCAACTGCTATCAGTTAAAAATAATTGTTAAGTGGTCTTTTTTCAAGTTTTTTCGAGGTCGTAACCACTCCGGCAGTCCAGTGTAAAACGTGACTGGCAGTCCGATTTGGCAGTTCAGCAGTCCTTCTGGGATGTCCGGCAGTCACTTTGGAAGTCCGGTTGTCCGACCAAGAAGTCCAGAAGTCCGATGTTGCAAGCTTAAAATGAGATGTAGATAGATACATCTAGTTCAATAGGTGGAAATTAAACTAGGACAACCTAGAATTTCTGAGCTAGTTTTCGTGCACCCAAACTAATTGCAGTTGTTGCTTACAATTCGTTCATTCCATTCCTTAGAATATCCGCATTTCATATGCCGTGAAAAGGGTTTGTGTTATGCTGAAAAGTACATTAAATGTGGAAATCGCTCGCTTTGCTCGCTCAACATGCACACCTTAATGCTTCAAAACCGTGGATGTTCAATTTGATAACCGTTTAAAACTACAGATCTAATTTCTTCGTGCGTCCAACCACTTAAAGCGCAACAAATTCTGAGAGCTGTAATATATCGTGTTGCCGACACTAAACGGTGCAAAATAAGTCGTCGTTTCAAGTTTTACGCAACAAAGTTTCTTTCTGATTAGCTTGCCTGATCGAACTTTCATCATGACCCAGTTTGCAGAGCAGTTTTTCGCGTTTCTGACTCTGAGGGTCGAAAAAAATCAAGTTACAGTGATGAAAATAGGTGTATTATAAGCATAATTTAATATCTTTCATTTAGCGCTCTCTCACCTTTGTATAGTTGCCATACTTCTAGAGCAGGCCAGAAACACGCGTGCACTCATTCACGTAATATGTTTTTAAAGATGTAGGTAGTTCGCTGCTCCATAATTTAAACTTTGAATTCTGGCAATCCGATCGTACAGTCTAGCAGTCCGATCTCGCAGTCGGGGAGTTCGACCTCACAGTCCGACAGTCTGATCCCGCAGTCCGGCAGTCCGACCTCGTGGTCGGGCAGTCCAAGGATTCCTCGGCAGTCCGACGGAAGTCCAAGGATTGCCTGGTAGTCAGCAGTCCAGTGTACAGTATTACACCGAGTGGTTACCCCTCGTGTTTTTTACTATAGTACACGTCTCCTACAGCTTTACCCATAATGCTGCAAGAAGCTAAAAATGAACCACTTTTGGCTTACAGACAGAAACGTAGTTTGACAGTGAGGTCCATGTTATGGCTACTGAGGGTTGTGGTATCAGAGCAAAAAACGAAAACCAGCAACTATTCTCCTCCCATTAACTGTCGTGACTCTAGTGGAACTGATACCTTATTTGATGTCAGCTAAACTTCAGTGAGTGCACATGCATTAAAAACTTGGTGATAGCATTTTATACCACCATATACCTCCAGCAAAACTAAAACTATTAATTTCTCCGATCCTAATCAATTTATTTCGACCGAACTTGGCCAGAGAATAGATAGGTATGGAAGGTATATTTATAACAACTTTTATGCAATTCCGTGCAAGAGTAAAAGTAGGGAGTCATTTGAAAACGTTCACTTGTTGTTCTGCTTGTGTGACACGGTTTCAGGAAAAACTACTGCACCTACCTATAATCTGAAACATGATCTAAGCCAGAAATTTCCTTGGGCTTCATCCTGACAGAGACCACTTTTTCGATTGGTCGAGCCATTCAGGAGTTACGGGTCCTGAACGATCATTTTGATTGTTTTACATTGTTTTAACCATTGTAATTAGGTAACAATGCCACTCAGCAAACTCCACAGCCATTCTTCGTGCACGTGTTATGTCTTTGACGAAAAGTTGATTGTTGAAGGACAGATGACCAGGAGTGGACATAGGGCCTTAGGGCTTCGTCGGGCAGATGACCGGGTGCGGTTAACGCTCGCTAAAATCCTTTGACCCTTTTTGACCCAGGAGTGGTTAACGCTCGTTAAACGCTTTGAACCCTTTGAAAGAATCCGTGTTTCAGCTAAACGCATATAGATTTAAACCAAACTAAGCTACGTTGTTAATTTTCGGCCTCGAAATTGGCAGCTAAAAACGATAGAATGGTGTATTTATTTCCTAGATGCAGGCTTTCAGAGCTGAGTTGAATTGTTTAAAAGTGGCCAGCAACAATTGACTGCATACATAAACCTATAGCGCGACGCCATAGCCGTAAAACGGTACACGGATTACAAACAACAACGTCAAGTGTGCCGTAAAAAAGGGAGTTATATAATTGAAGTTTCACTTTACTTGTTAAAATGTACACGGATAAAAATTAATGATTTATAATTCAGCTAATCAAATGTTAAATTGAGAAACTTGCATGTTTAAGTGCTGTTGTGCTTTACGAATCATATATTTAAAACGTAAAGCACAACAACACTTAAACGTGCAATTTTCTCAATTGTACATTTGATTATTTCAATTAAAAATCATCAATATTTATCCGTGTACATTTTAACAAGTAAAATGAAACTTCAATCATATAACTCCCTTTTTTATGGCACACTTGACGTTTTTGTTTGTAATCATTAACTTGACCTCATTAATTTGAATGGCGAAAATCTAACGGGTTTTGTCACCATTGGCTATGATGAAAATTAATGCAAAAAATGCAGCAGCAAAAAAAAAAGGCTAGACATTTAAAGCTCTACCATAAACTGACAACCTGAAAACAAAGAAATACGGAAAAACACGTTCACAAAGCGTTAAACATACTGTGACCATCAACTCGCTTGTAAAATTCAAAGTTAGGTCAGATAATATTCTCATTTTGCATTGCTAAGACTGTTATCGGCGAATCACTGCACTGAATCTATATGTATAATGCGCTTAGGTTGGGATAATGCACACAGCAAACGCTACATGCACAGAGGATACACATCATTAAGGCAGCCAATGAAAGGCTGAAATTAAGTGTACTACAAGTAATGCCTGTTACAAGGGGCTGCTAAGCTCCAACACCAGTGAAGCACCGTCATAAACCACGCCGTGGGGGGGGTGCGGGGGAGGGGAGGACAGAGTTTGGAGAGATATAGTATTTCGCTAGGCCGGTACAGCTAGTTTAATGGCTTTCTGCTAAACTATTCCTTTAAATAAAATTCATATTTTTTAAAATATTTTCTTGCTTCTATGCAGCTTGTTAAAGAGAATCGAGTACTCAAGTTAGTAGTAATATGCACCTATGCATTTCAACTTATGCATTTTCAAGACATTACGATACGCGAGCTTGTTTTGTTTTTTTGCACTTCACTTTTCTGCAAAATTTGAAAGCCGCAGCCAAAGACGAATAAATTATCTCATTAAAAAACAAAACAACGAAAGAAGTGATATCACATCCAAAACCCGACAGGGTAAATGGTAGATTCATTTACCCTGTCAGGTTTTGGATGTGATATCACTTTTTTTCCGCATTCAGACCAGAGATATCGGAGCAAAGTTGTCATCAACTTTTTCTTCCAATAGCCATCACGCAAAAGACAAACCGAACCTCATACTTAGTAGGGGGTTAGTTAAGGTTTAGTGATCGTTGTTTTGACGAGAAACTTGGTGGCAGCAATTTTACTTTGATATCACCACTTTGAATGGCGAAAACTTGGCAAGTTCATTCACCCTATTGGGCTTTGAGCCTATTTTACAAAACGAAACTGCTAGTGAAACAATTTACAATGCGGTCTTCTTTCAGCAATTATGCACGAGGGGAACCTGAAAAAGCACATGGGAAGCCCATACAATCCAACTTTGCCCCTCAACCACCACGTACTAAATTCTCAATGGGTCAGTGTTAGGCCACAGACGACCAAGGCAGATTGCGATTAAGGCGCCGTGCTTCGCTCGGGACCCACCCTTTTCTCTTGGTGGCCATGCACTCAGGGGCTCGTCGTCCGTCGTTCTTGCGTCGCATGGATACAGACTATCCATGTGATTCACGAGCGACGGGCGACGAGTACCAGAGAGGAAGGGGCTAACCAGGGATCTTCGATTATATGTAGCTTTGGCAAGTTCGGTCCATTTAATACTAAGAAGCTTCGCGAGAAAAGATGCGTGATTTTTACGAGATGCACTGGCAGGGCAGCGGCCATTTTTTTCCAACTTGAACACTTTTTATGTAAACCATTGACGTCATCAACTTGATTTGCGTCATTTTTACCAATCCTTGCATCTCATTGGCAGCTCTTTGCTGGACCAACTGCGTAAATCGACACAAAGATGGATTTACAAACGAATGAATACTTATTACCAAATGTAAGCTGGACCGCACCAGATATTAAAAATGTTTTAAAGTGCATTAAAGGCGCATGTTCACCATTTCGATAGCTTGCCCATATTCTAAACACAGCATCCACGTCCAGTACCGTAGCTTATAATTCTGGGGCTCCCTGCAAGAAAAAATGTGGGGCCCCTATGTTAATGCGGAGTGAATTCAGAAAATTGTGGTATGGTATCGGTATCAGCAATGTGTTATAGGCTACTTTACTACCCTTTTTCATGAATTATACAAAGACATTTTTAAAATTTTTTCCCCGGGGGGTGGGGGGGGGGGGGAAGTGAGTAAAGTAAGTTTTTTCTTGGCCTTGCATTACTTTAAAATTGAGTTTCTCCAACACATTTAAAATTCAAAGGACTACTATTGAACGAGACCAAGAAGGATGACTTGATGACATGAATATTGCAAATTTGAATTGCAAATGAATTGCAAATTGGGAAAAAAAAAACCATCAGTTTCATCTTACTACAAGCAATCCACAACTGCACGGTTTATTTAGCCGACCACACACCCAGCAGCGTTTCAACAAAAAACGAGAAACCACCGTTAGGTAGAAATCGTCGAGTACGATTGGCTCAAAGTTGTTCATCATTGTTCAACATAAACAATAATTTCGGGATTTTCTTTTCTTTTTTATGTTGCTAGTTATAGTTCGTAAGAACTAAGGACACAAATGTTATTTTTTTCAAGTTTTGCCGGCCATCCGTCTCATCAAGACATAGGTTTTGCGATGAGTCGTAAGAGGATTCAACTGGCGTTGCAGTCAGCATAATGAAAGCAAATCCACCACTTCGTTTTGTAAGGAAGAGAATGGGATGGGGCATTTTGTTTTAATGCACACTGACAATAACTGCTTGCAAGTGAATGAATGTATGTGGGGGCTTTGATTGTGGTTTTGAGTGGGTTTTGTTTGGTTCGAGATAACAACTTGTGTATCTAATCGTTTTGAAAATACGATAATTAAAAACTGAAATTTTTCTAATAAGTTCGGAAATCTGGGGCCCTCGTTTGAGCGTCCCCCCCCCCCCCCGCCTAGCGGGGGCTTCGGGGGCTACACCTACGGCTCTGTCCACGTCCCATATTCTCCGTCATCCCAAAAGCTGATGTGGGCCACGTGATCTCGTTTTAGTCATGAAAATCGTGGCACTGCTGTGAATAGCGTTGTTCCATTTTTAATTTACCGCTATTTTCTTTACATTGCGCGAAGATTCTACGGTGCTTCATCTAGGAGTTGAAAAGGTGAAAAGGTACCTTTAAGCTCCCTAAATCCAATTGGCAAGCCAGAATCGTAAAAGCACGGGGCCATTGTTTTTGGTTTCGAAGCAATTACGTCACGAACTGTGTCATCTTGGGTAATCTCATGAAAATATATCGTTTCGTTTGAATAATGTTTATTCTAACGTTCGGTAAAAAATGTGCGACTGCATATTTTATAATTATTCACTAATTTTGTTAAAAGCTACTGCGCTATTTGAAACAAACTACGTTGTCAGCTTCGAAAAAGCAAGCGGGTCAGTGTGGCCCTAGTTTTGGCCATATATATGGCTTTGTTTTGGTTTCGAAGCAGTGACATTACCAACTGTGGTGTCTTGGGTAATTTCACTCATATGCTTTTCCACTGGAAATAACTCTGCTGTAACTCTGACGTTTTACATTTAATGGACCGACCCTATAGTAGGGCCCCTGGGGCTAACTAGTTCCAACAAATAGGCACGGGAACCGGAATTGGGCACAGGACGCACGTAAAATAAGTCAAGGAATACGTCAGATTTGTTCCAGCCGCCATATTTTAAAATGAGTTTAGAGCAAAGGACTTACTTGGACTTACTATAACAGTAGGTGAATAAACGCTTCTGCCTGTACTTGATGTGGAGTACACAAAACTATTTATGTATATGTCGTTTGGAACGTATGCCCTTTTAATATTTTTTTGATACAATTGCCAAATTTGACTTATTATTGCCATCTATCCATTGCCCCAAAATGCATTGTGCCCGCTGGTGTCTGGGACAGACTTCGTGCCTCGTCGGCCAGCGACGTCGAAGAAGCCGTGTGTGACGTTTGATGGCGTCATCCTTTATTGCCACATACGACTTCGAGGTCCGTTAAAGTGGCACTATCACCGATTGAAAAGCGAACGAAAACAACATGGTGCCATCTAGCGGCAGTGCTATCGTTAATCTTTACAGCTTGCTCCCAGGTTCCCGAGGACCTAGCAAAATTTCACTCAATAATTAAGGAGGCTCGTGACTTGTTACGTTAAAAAAATGGCGTTGTGCATTTTTCTTTCGCTTGACGCAATCAAGTGCTAGATAGTACTAGATAGCACTAGACGTTGCCACATTCTGCAGACTTTCAATCGGTGAGATTGCCACTTTAAACACCCACTGTTCACTTGCAATTCGTGTTGTTGATACGCTTCACCAACGGTTTTGCGGTATTGTACCGCGTGGATCGCTCGCCGCGAACCAGAGCCAGATTTGTGTAGTTAGGGACCCTAGTTCTTACCTTTCCTGTGGCGCGATTAAAGGCGGGTTGCTACCAAATGATAGTCTGCATCATTTAGCGCCATCTATCGCTATCTGGGGCTATCTAGCAAAAGAATACACAAAGCAAATTTTTTTTAACGACACAAGTCACGTGCTTCTTTATTATTGAGGGAAAATTTGGTACATCCTCGTGCACCTGGGACCAGAGCTGTAACAGTTAACGATATCAACTGTCACTGGATGGCACCATGGTCGATTCTTTATATCATACCGTGGCGCCATCTAGTAACAGTAATCTCGTTAAGTGTTACAGCTCGCACCAAGGTGCACGAGGATTTACCAAATTTTCACTCGCTAATAAAGAGACACGTGGCTTGTTTGTGTCGTTAATATAAATTCCTTTATGCATTCCTTCGCATAAATAAAAGTAGATAGCGCTAGATGGCGTTAAACGCTGAAGATTTTCACTTGGTGGCAACCGGCCTTTAAGATGGACATAAAGGAAAATGCAAATTAAGTGGGAGTACAGCACAATCAGATTCGTCATGGTTCCGATCCTTTTCACAGCGGACCTTGGATTCAGGATGTCTTACTTACCTACTTCTGCCAGAGGATCCTTGCCACGTGTACAAGAATGTATAACTTCGTACATTGTCACGTACAATGCATAACTTGTCCATTTCTACATTTGTCGCTTTGTTCATTTGTACATTTATCCATTGTTCATTGACCTGTACATTGTCATGGACAATGTATAACTTTGTACATTGTCATGTGTACAACAAGGTATAAGATTATGGCTGTTCTTCTCCAAGTGGACATTGGATTCAGGATGTTTCACCTCAACCTGCCTCGCCTAGAGGATCATAGGCATGTCTATAACAATCTGTAACATCACACCGTCTCAATACAATGACATATCATGCTTTCCTATGACTATGATTGTGAAGCCCGAATCTGTACAAGGATCTAAATATATAACATGCTTAGGTTCGGATGCTGCACACAGCAAACGTATCATGCACGGAGAACACTCATCACACACTGAGCAAACACAGGCAGACAGGCAGGGAGTGCGAGGGGGGGGGGGGGGATACGGGGGGCCCCCGGGGGGGCCCCAGGGGAGGGAATGGGGAATGTGGGGGGGAAGAACCTGCTACAGCCAGTTGTTATTAGCCATTCTAGTCTCCCATTCCCTCAACTTTTCTTTTTCCAGTGTAAGCAACATCACTGTCCCACATGTAATCATATTAACTCACCCCAATTTCATTAACCACAATTAGTTGAGCGATCTTTGTAAGGCGGGCAAGCATAGTTGTTCCATCAACAACAACCTGAACCATTAAAATTTCAAAACAAGTAGATGCTGGCCTTGTCATCACTAGTGTGTTCACATCATCAATCCAACGCCACCGTTCCTTTTCATCCCATCACTCAAGAAAGGCAACACGTATCCCGCATCTAGAAAGCATAGGTGAGTATTTAAAAATTTTAATAAAACTTGGTAAGTGTAGCTGTACTGTTAGTTTTGTGGCAATTTTTGTGGGGTGAAAAGAATCAAGCAAGGAAAGTAAGTGTCATCTAGCTGTTTTATCCTCTTAAACTTTACTAGAGGTCTGTAATGGATTGCTGCGGATTGGAATCTCCAACATCATGTCGTAACTTGAATTAATGCATCACTGTTTTGGATCCTTTAAACTATATATTAATCATGTTCTTACCAACTTGTTATAAGCTTACAATCGCTTTTGCGGAATTTTTTTCCAAATACTGAACATTCAATGTTAAACTGTCAAAAATTCCATAAAAAAATATTCATAACTGACTTTTCATTTTTTAGAGTCGATCCTAAAATGTTCGCCTCCCCATACATTCAATAATGCAGTGTAGTACTTGCAACTCACACAACAAAACAAACTTTTATTGTGAACAAAGTATTGATACCGGGCCAATTGACATATACATTGACAAATACCCCACAAGAGCCAGTAAGCAATAAAACAACCGTCCGTGTCCGTCCCTGCGTCCGTCCGTGTCGATGTCCGTGTTAGAAACAAAAAGACAAGTGCACTATTCAACGCTCGATACCTTCACACTTTCCCGATACAGGAGACAAAACGAAAGACAGTGCAGGCACTTCCAGGGATAATAATGAGGAACTAAAAAAATTTTCCCTAACACCCTCGTCCCTGGAAAAGTTTGCGGTGTTTTCAAAACTCATCATATAATATCTATCAGCGTGGTTCACGATCCACAGACCTTTCAACCACTTTAAAACTAGCTGTACCTGAAAATTGTACACTTTAGCACATATGACAAATGAAGATCCTCCTTAATACTAACCTCCTTAATAAGACTTTTCATTTGTATTAGAACTTATCATTAAATAAATCTCATGATAGTATGATGTCTCTCTTTGATCCCAAAGAGAAATAACACAAAATTAGTAAATTATATATCTAATGTTTCTAAGGCATTAGAAACATTAGATATATAATTTGTTAATTTGTGTTATTTTTCTTTGGGATCCAAGAGAGACATACTAACGTGAGATTTATTTAATTCTGATAATGTATTAGAAACATAGCGATGATCCCTATCACCTTTTTGAAACCATAAGGCAATGTAAAATAATACGAGTTTGTCTTGAGACACCGACCTCATAAATAGATCAGCTACCAATTTTGCACCACATTTATACCTCAACTCTTTTTATCCCATTGTCTACCGTATCTCTGACGAGCCAAACTTACAAGCATAATGATTAGATCTCGTTGGGCATGTCAGGCTACGGATTAAGCCTATGACTGATTGACTATCCATACACATGTAGAATGGCCGGTGGTGAGCACCAATGTGTTGCTCCTAATTCCTCTAACAATCCCCTTATAAACCTCAGATCTCTCAATCACTCACTCAACGAGTGTTGTATAAGTTCAGCCTCAGCACTACTTAATGCAACCATGTTTATGTGTTATCCAACAAACAACTCTACCATTCAAAATCAACACACGACCAGAAAAGACTGGCATCTCTAGTCACTGACCATGTAGCATCTGAATTACAAGTGTTCCGACCTTTTCCATGGACAAAGTAACTTCATATCCGTGGTCTTCAGTAACTCACTATTCTTTTGGCAATTCTTTAGGTTCCTGATTAAATCTTCATAGATTTATAACTGTAGAACTTATATCAGGATTTGTACCAGGTACATGAGAGTTATGATACTTTGGTATTCGGTTATGTCATATTCCGATGATCCTTGATAGACATCCGTATTTGGAGAAACAACGATGGTGTTTAAGTTGGTTTGGCATCTTCTTCTAAATTGAATGTTTTCAATATCTTAAACATATATTTTTTGAGGTAAATGTATCCCATCTTTATCCCAACTTCAATCAATAAACTAAGATAACGATTATTCATGGTTTTTACTACTTCAAAATGTATCTTAAGGGATTCAATGGGATAATTGATAATTCCATCTGAGCCACAAAAGCAGTAGTCATCAACATGATTGTATAGCCGCTGATATGAAATCTCCACTGTTCATTTTATAGAATACGTGTGGGTCAATTGATTTAGACAGAAACCACACTTTATGAAGGCCTCTCTCGTCTTGAAATACCTCATTCTGCCAGCCTATGGCAACCCATATAAAGCCTTGACAACATAACTTCCCTTTACCAACCCGGGTTCCATAGAAACCAGGCGGGTGCCCATACGTATTACCCTATCTAAAACTCTTTATAGGTAAGCTGGCCTTATACTTATTGTGCTAAATAAGTGCCCCTTTTCTGCAGTTAGCGCAAACAACACTTTCGAAGAATTGATTCTTATAACGGGAGATGAAATTTCCCCAATAGTCTGTGCCAAGCTGCCGCACACTGCTAAACGCGCTTTGAATTTCTGCAGTGCCATCCCAATTATATTGCTTGGCAAAAACCCACTTGCTAACTAAACATAATCTTTGCACTTGGAGGCTTTTTTGCTGCTTCCAAACTTTAATTTTCTCCAAAGAATCAATTTCAGGCCTCACTAGGGATGACGCTAAGGGGGGGGGGGGACTAGGCGGGCGAGTGCCAACCCAAATTTCTGGCCTATCCTCTGGCCGCCTCCCAACCCATCAGGTCAAACTCAAGAAAACTAGTTTGTTTCTTTCGTAGCGACAGAAAGAACTGACCTATTCCTAAAACCTAACCTGCCGCAACTGGCTGTCTCCTTTGCTGATAACCATAGCATAGCCTATTGTGACGAGTTATAAAATCAGAAACTTTTTTTCAGCTTGAATTTAAAACATTCCCAAAAAATTAGGTAGGAAACCGTTAAGAACAACCGTTGGATGCGAAAAAGAGAATTAGTGATATTTTTATTTTTTTTTTCTGGGGAGGCGGGAAGGGACCACGAAAGTAGAATTTTTGGTCAAATAAAATTCCTGAATAAAATTCCTGCCCCACAGCTGCCCCAGTATAAAGTGATTTTAGTGTCGTCCCTGTGACCACATTGAAAATAACCAAGACTTATTTTTGTAACTTGCCACAGCTTCCTTACAATTACTAGGTAATTCAGTCTTTAGCTCAGCTAGACCACAAAGTTTCCATATAAGTAATACGTAGCCCATTCTTACCATATCTATCTTTTTGTGTACGTTAACAGGTATCATAAAATACTTTGTGAAGGTTTACAACATCTGTTGAAATTCTATCGATCATGGATCATCGATCATTTTGTGGAAAAGGTTCGATGGATTGTTGTTTTTGTTCAATACCTTTGTGCAAAGAATCGCTAACACATTCAAGAATATTACAGGTTTTAATAAAGAATTGAAGAGGTACTTTCATTGAATGATCTGCCTGAACTTATGTATTTGTGTTGGGAAATATTGCATCCATATTAAATATTCCACTAATAACATCAGTTGACGTGTTACCAACATTATTTGTGTAGAAATCAGCATGACCAAGAATTTATGGGGTTGGGGACGAGAATTTGTAACTCTAAAAAAAACGTATTGAAACGTGTTACATTCATTCCTATTAGTTCCATCCGAGTTTTCAGAGGGCGCCACGCGTCCCATCTTGTACGTTTTGCTAATTTTTCGGCCCAAATCTAAAGTAAACTAAATTACAACTAATCTAAAATAAATAATAATTAAATGCAAGCTAGTTTCATTTAGTTTAGTTCATTTAAGGCTGAAAACTGAGTAGAAATTCCCACATAAAACTCATGGTGCCCTCTATAAACTCAGATGGAACTAACGGGAATAAATCTAAGACGTTTCAGTAGGGGTCTCGGTCACAAATTCTCCTCCCTAACCCTATAAATTCTTGGTATCAGTGGCGGATTTAAGGAAATAGCTTTGGGGCAAAGCCCTATAAGGCCCCCTACTTTCCCGAAATTTTGAGGACCTATTTTTTTTTTGCTTCTTGAAGCTATTAGTAAACAAACGTTTTTTGTTAGTTCTATTTTACACTTTTGCGCTACTAATATACCTGGGAAATGAAGGCCCCTTTTACTATGAAGGCGCCCTTTTACGTCGAATGCCGCCCCCCCCCCCTGCCCCCCTGTTAAATCCGCCCCTGCTTGGTATAACCCATACGCTCATCAAGCTCATGTATTGGTGGATTGGAATGACAAGTATCTGCTTCAATATCAAAAACCCTAGGTTAAAATATCCTGGCCTAGACTCCATTAGTGTGGCGTCAGTGAATTGTAAATTCACATTAAATTGTAACGAATCATTTACTGTATTCATATTTTGTACATCTACTGTATTTACTGAATTTAAATTACCTAAAGAATCATGCAGTATATGATCAAATGGCGGTATATAACCGCATTTGGTAACTCAGTCGTCCCAATGTTAATATCTAAATTAAATTATACTTAACTTTTCTCAAACACTGAATATACCGTAAATCCTGTATTTGTAGCCCGGGCTACTGGGTATAAATCAAGCCATTCTGACCTAGCTACAATTAGACGGGTTCGTTACGTGTATAACGTGTTTCTGACATTAAAAATGGTAAATAATATCACATGAATGCTTTTACCATTATACGTTAATAAACCTAAACATGGCACTCAGCAACCATTAATAAAAAAAGAAGTTTTTAAAATGAAGCCACTTTTGATTCGGTTACAACTAGAGACCCGGCTACAATCAGTGACCGTCTACTACTAATTCAAGAATGGGAAAACGCCCAGCTACAATTAGAGACCGGCTACTATTATTTCAACAATGGGAAAACACCTGGCTACAATTATAGAGACCGGCTACAATTGAGGACCCGGCCACAAAGAGAGGATGAATTATACTGATTTTCCGATGTTTTTCAGTTGTCCATAGGCTAAACTTGATTAATTCAGGTGCTTTGTCCAGGTGGCGTTATCTACTATGTGAATGTAGGCTAGAAGAGTCCTCTACACTGTTACCACCAAATATATTATCATTGTATTTGAACGACCTTAGGGTATGTTGTTTCAGTATTTTACGAATATTTCTACCTTGATAAGATAACACAGAAGATAAATTCGTATTTTACAGATATTTCTACCTTGATAAGGTAACACAGAAGATAAATTCGTATTTTATGGATATTTCTATCTTGATAATATAACGCAGAAGATCTTGTTAAGATTCAAGGTCTAAGACAAATTTGTATTTTATGGATTTTTCACTCTTCATAAGATAACACAAAACACACATTCGTATGTTATGGATATTTCTATCTTGATAAGGTAACACAATAGACAAATTCGTATTTTATGGATATTTCTATCTTGTTAAGATAAAACAGGCTAAGACAAAGTCGTATTTTATGGATCTTCGTAAGGTAACACAGTCTAAGACAAATTTGTATTTTGTGGATATTTCTACTTGATAAGATACACAAAAGACACATTCGTATTTTATGGGTATTGCTATCTTGATAAGATAACACAGAAGACAAATTCGTATTTTATGGTTCTTTCTATCTTGATGAGATAACATTGCAGACGAATTCACACAGGAAACGGTACGATCTGGTGTTAACGAGTCCCCGACTAATTGAGAACTTCCAAACTGGGTAATGACATATATCAAATAGTGGGAGTAGTTTACAGTTATAACAGCCTCCCTCTAAACTTCCAGTTCTTGTTCATACACTGTATTTTGAATCCCATCATCATGTGTTCTTTGAATTTCTTTTGATAGATTGTCCATCACAATTATTGTGGTCTTTAATTTCACTTAAACAGGTGACAACATCGTCACCCATGCATGTTTAACTATTGTGTGCTAGGCGTATCTTGAGTTCTGGAAGTATTTTACTACCGTCTACGTCTTCCTGGAGGGGGCGGCTTTAATCGACGGCCGCCATTGTTTTTGTAACCATCTTGGATATCAACAAGGAACTCTGCTGCCAAAAACGTACAATCGAATATCTGTGTTCGTTCTGCAGCGAACTCAAGATAGGCCGCGCACACTTTACTGTGGCCTTTTTTGCTCCCCTGTTGCATAAATTTGAATTAAAATTTTCGCCGAACATCTCGCTGCTGACAGTAAACTTTTTGATGCAGATGGCATTTCAACCACATTTCTCAACGGTGTTTCATAACAGACACCAAGAGCAGTAAAACCTTTACATTGCCAATCAAAACCACGAAGGCGCATGCGCCATCTAATGCAAGTAAAATCTTAAATCCCGGGCTATTTAGTTCCATCCATTTTTTTTTTTGTTATTATGGCAAGCCGTTTGATTTAAAAACATTGATTTTTGGATAGCGGTAATTCATTTCTCGATATCGAAAAATCATTTATCGAGAGGCCTATCGAAGAATCATTTGTAATGATATATAATGATATAATGGTATTGGAAGTTCTATGCACTTTCTGATATCGACAATGGAATTTCCGATATCGAAAAATCAAAGTTTTTAAATCAAATAGCTTGCCATAATACGGAGGTGATTTTTCAATATCGGGAATTAATTGTCGATATCGAAAAATCAATTTTCGATATCAGACAATTAAAGGCACATAACTCCCTCCGGTATATTTTAACAGTTTCACCCGATACATTACCGGAAATAGTTTTATATAAACTGATTTACCTTTCATTTGCTGGTCTAAGGGTACGATACAGATGTCAGTAGTGGCGCGTGAATGTTATTAAGCTTGTTTTAAACGGCTCGGTCCGAGCGGTATATAACTCCCGCCACATCGCTGGCAAGCCGCGGCCCTGGAGGAAGGATAATTAATCCTTCGCTCAAGAGTGCGACTTGGTCGTACGATGTGTCACGTTGCAGCGGCCCCGAAATGAGTATGACTAGTGTCTAGAGCAATGCGCGCTGCGGTCGTTTGAACTATATTTTAGCGTAGGTGACACAGAGTAAAGCGGCCAGAACGGAGGGATTTATGTGCCTTAAATTTCCGATATCGAAAAATCAATTTCCAATATCGATAAATAGCAGACAATTTCCGATATCAGAAATTAATTCATTGATATTGGAAATTCTGTATATTTTTCGATAAATCAATGATTTTTAATCAAATGGCTTGCCATGATATTTTATGGTACTTGCTATGATCAATGTGGTGGCCGATTCATGACAAAAATCAGTTAATTAAAATTACAATCAGTTGTCTGATCTACATTATTTGGCTTAATTTCAACCTGATTATTTCCCTGCTCATGGTGAGAATTGTAAAGTTGATCACAGGCTCGGTAGATCCATGACTATTACGAACAAATGGTTCATGTTGTTGGGAAATAAAAGTCACGTTTTGATTGTTACAAACAAACATTTGATTGTTTTCGGTGAATCAATCACTGTTCTGATTATTGTACTGTAAGCTCTGATTATAACGCGTTGTAGACTAGCATTGAGATTTTGGACTTAATGATTTCATCTCGTTTGAAATATGTTTGTGAATTGTTCTTGGGGGTTGTTTCATAATGTCTGTTGCAATTCGCGCGTGGATTTATACCACACGCCATGGCTGTTTGCTGTGACGTGCATGTCACGTGACTGGGCTAGTCCAATCAGACGGCCAAACAGCCGTTGTTCTCGTTCGTCATTGGATAACTCATGGTGACGTCACGGCAAACAGCCATTGCGCATGGTTTAGCTTCAAAATTGTTCCTTCTTTTGTATTTGTGTTGCTACTGGTGAATAACTGACACAGGTCGGAATTGGAACTTGTAGGTCGGAATTGGAACGGATAATTTTTTTTTAATTAATTTTTTTGAGCCTTAAGTCAACCGAAGCAATTTAATGCTTGTGTGACTGAAACCGGCTCAATGTTGAACGTTACCAGCCTCTTTTGAGAGAAGAAATATCTGGTAACGGGAGGGGGAAACCCGCGGAATTTGAACCTGGAAACCTCTGATCATCGTAGGGGCCAAAAGCTTGTCCAGTTGGCCAGAGTAAGTTCCCGTAGCTGCTGAAGGAGCATAGCAGCCTCTCACGCTACCCTTGCCGGCAGTCCTGGTGGGGACTTTCCAGGGTTTCGACCATATCTGTAAACCTCCAGCAACCAGGCTGAGCTCTCTTTTTAGGTATGAAAATTAGGTATGAATCGAGGAAATTAATAACCAACAGCGTGATTTTCCATTGGAGCTATCTCAACTGAATTTTAAGTTGATGCAGTAATGTCATCCATTCAATCAGCCATTCATGGCGTCCATTAAATATTTAATACGTTGACAATAATGTGGTAACCATTCTCCCATGCATGAACGTTTGGAGAGTGGTCAAGGCCATAATATTTCTAACGTAATTTAATTCATGATATCGTGCATAATCGTGTGCAAGTTGATCCGGATTAATTTTTCAAACCCTTATTGTTGAAATTGAAGAGACAATATTGGTTCGATGGTACGAATCCGCATTTCTCTGCATCTTCTAATTTTGGTGTCCCATTTTTCAAGTAATTGTGACGTTAACAGGTCGTGGGTTAGGGCGATTATTTTGTAAAACTTCTTTCTCCCGTTTATTTTTTTCAGCTAACACCCTGAATTTCTTTCGCCCTGGTCCGTATAATTGGATTCTCCAGTTAATATCTGTGTCCCTCTTTATGTCATGGGCTGTCCATATAATAAAATTTCGGTTTTGGCAACATATTTTTTCGGCAATTCTTGCTGATGCGACCAGGCGTAAGCCATATTAAGAATCGACCAGATTCAATTGACTGTCCAATCTTCACTGGGTTGGCTGTTAGTGATCGCAGGGTCCTTGCCAGACCTATCGTGACAATTTGTTTTTATTATTATTACATTACCGTGTAAGGAGGCCTGTCGTTGTAAGGTCATTAGAGACCAATATTTCTTGGCTCAGATCTGCTCCCAGGTGCCAGATAAAAAGGCCCGAGCGTGGTTAATAAGTGTCACCTTGCCCTTTTATCTCATTAAACTTTACTAGAAGTCTGTAACGGAACACTATGGATCACAGGGGCTCGCCGTCTGTCGCTCGCACGTTGCATGGGATCAAACTACAGACATAATAAAAGGAGTGGAACCAGCCAGAAATCATATTGTAGAACAATTCGGGTTTTTTTTTTTATGATCGCTGTTATCATCACTGTAACTCGATCTGATAGTCTTTAGTGTTAACTTCTCTCACGTTCTAAGTCATATTTGTACCACTACGTTGTCCAG
>JAHWFP010212102.1:20127-58124 GCA_023313725.1 Lithobius niger | reverse complement strand
GAGCCCTTTGGGTGCACTGCCTAGAGCCTAGTCAGTGGGTTCGAGCCTTTGGGTGCACGAGTAGCCAGGAGCCCAAAGCGTCTTGCTCCAGGCTGTAGTACATATCTGGCTGCTACAGACCCGGGTTCGATTCTGGTGAAGGGAAGTGTACATCTATGGGTTTTTCTCCGGTAGTGTCCCACTCGTTACACGAGGGTTTCCTCTGGGTATTCTGGTTTCCTCCCTATGCCGCAAAAAACAAGTAACACGATGGTGGCTCCTTCAATTAACATCTGTCCCTTGGGCCTTCAAAAAGCTCTAAGCTTACTGGCCAACCCCTTCTATTATTATTGGTAATAGTAAAATTTCTATTTACTACTTATTTCCAATCTACTGATCATGCAAATCAGTTTTTTTTTTTTTACTTGAAAACTACATTGTGGAGTAACACAGGGAGAAGGTTAGTCCAGGAAATTAAATCTGGCAGAATATTGTTATGTTGTTAGGCATTACCTGGTGGCTCAAGGTGTAACCCGCCATGCAGCATGCACGGGTCCTACTATCTGCTGTAAAATTTTGACAGATATTAAAAAATGGCAGACGATCTTCTTCAGGGAACGTACTACACCACTATTCTACCTCGTCAAGTCATCTCAGGTGTCTTTTTATCTAATATTATTACAATTATTTTAACAAGACGAAGATATTCAAACAAAAGGTTACGTTTCGTCTTGGTGATTTAGATGATATATATCATGAAATATAGCAATGGATAAATATCGTGATATATGTCATGATATATATCTTGATATATATTACGTGATATATATCGACAACCCTGAATTCTGTAGAGTAAAACTTTCTCCGATGACTATGGCCGAACTATCGGGCAGTGGTGATGCAAATGTAATTGTTGGCGACGAAGTGGGAGATTTGGCGGGATGAAAGCAGGTGACCTATGGGATTGCCTAACGTTGCGTTTGCATCAGAGCTACATGTTCTTCCAAAGACCCTGTGGCTTACTCTGGCACCACATAGCACACGGACTTCGACCATATTTTTGGCAAGCACGGCACACTTGATGAAGGTCAAAAGCAGACGGCTCAACCTCATCAATCCAGGAGTACCCAACTGGTACAGCTACAAAATGGAGCAAAGACTTAGTCCCTTGCCCCACCATGAGTTTTGTGATGAGGCCCCGGGAACCACGAGCAAAGCAAGCAGCAACAGCCAAATGGGTTGCGTCTTCCTCATACCCAAACCAAGTGAATACCGGATCGTATAGAAAATATCAAGCATGCGTCTACTTTAGTTTTTCATTGAACTTACTTTCATCCTGTAACGCAAACCAAAAGCCAGTGTAAAATTCGGGCAGGAATTTTGCACTCGGGGCAAAATTTTGGTGATTTCTTGCAAGAACTGTCATCTTCTTCAGGCCTCTCCAAAACACTATGGAAGCTTTCAAAAAATTACTCCCATGATCGGAGGAATGGAGAGGCCTGAAAAAGGAGACACTGAAGAGGAGAGGCCTGAAAAAGGAGGAAGCAGTAGACTGATGAAGACACGAGATTTGTTGGAAGAAGTGAAGAAGCTAGTGCTTGAGGAAGATGAGATTATGATGTCCTTCGACATAGTCAAGCTATTTCCTAGTCTGGACCATAGGCTCATTCTGGAAATGTTGGCGTTGTCTCGTAAAAGGTGGAAGATGAAGAGAGCAGACTTGAGAATGACAGAGCAATGCTTAAGGTGCCGTTGTCGTCTATCTATGTTGAGTTCAATGGTAAGGCATATTGCCAGGTTGATGGAGCCCCCATGGGCTACTTCAGCTCGCCAATAATTGCTGAAATGGTACTGCAGCACATGGATGAAATGGTTCTCAATTCAGTAGAAGGAGTTACGATGTAGAATAGATATGTAGATGACGTGTTTTCGGCTGTGAAGAAGGAGAAGTTTGAATATTTACTGAGAAAGCTAAACAACTGGAGGGCTGGTATTAAGATGACAGCAGAGAAAGAAGGAGAAGGAGTACTGCCTTACCTTGATGTAAAGCTAAAAAGAAAAGAACGAGGAAAGATTATGTTCGAGTCGTATGTCAAGCCGATGGCAACAGACCGTGCCATTCCATGCTCTTCAGGTCATTGCAGCTTAAAGCACTGGCACAAAATGAGTTTGTGCGCATGGTTCGAAATTCCAGCACGAAGAAATTCGCGAATCCACACTTGGAGAAGGTAAAAGAAAAGTTTCTCGTCTAGGATATCCTGGAGGGAAAGAAACAGATTGAGAAAGAAAGCAGTTGATATTGTGGATTGGGAAAGAAAGAGGGGAGAGAGTGAAGTGATCAAAGTTAGTTGTGAAGGGCCAGGTACAAAAAATCTTGAAGAAACACGGTTTTAGAACATATTTTAAGAATGTGGAAGGATTAAAGAAGAGAATAACAGAGAAGAAACAGATGACTTCAGTCCATGCGAGGCGAGAGACACTGAAATCTCAAGATGAAGAGAAAATGGGAGGTGTCAAAAATACAAGGGAGGCAGTTTATAAGATTCCTTGCAGGAATGCGATGCAGTGTACATAGGAGAGACCAGGAAAGGTATTCGTACTAGGGTTGCTCAACGTATGGCCAATGTGAGAAATACGAAAGAAAGATGACAAGGGCATCTTTCTTCCACTGCAAATCTACGAATCATGAAGTGGACTGGAAGAGGACGTGCAATCCTCTGCGCACCCTAGAGTTGCTCAACTGGTAGGCAGAGACCTCAATGAACAGTTTGATCGTCAATGGCAACTTGATAATGGGAATCGCTTGCAGGCTGATCAATACCGGAGGCTACGAGGGTGGCCAAATTCAAACGCTAAAGTGGTCAGAACGAGTTCGAATGCACAAGTGGTCAGAAAGAAAGATGTAGTTCAAAGTCCAAACATCCTCAAGGCCTGTCGAAAAGCCCTGTCAAGGGATGTCGAAAATTTGCAGGACAAAGTCAGTGTCCTTGAAGTGAATTTAGTGTTTATGACGAGACAAGAAATCACCAAAAATTCGCCTCGAGTGCAAAATTCCTACCTGAATTTTACACCGACTTTTGGTTTCCGTTACAAGACGAAAGTAAGAAAGGTTCGAATACCGTGACTGACCTAACTCGAAAAACATTTGATTTGGCATGCCCCAATCTAGAATTGGTAAATCTGAATTTTATCCCTAGAATACTTCCCCAATTAAATTTTTGCATTATTGCCTGCTTTAAGAAGAAAATTCTCGACAAGAGTTTAAAATCGTTGTGTCATCACATTAGCATACCCAATGCTAGCCGGATAAAGGCACTTTAAGAGCCACAGATTGGTGGCCATCTTCATTGTGTTGGCGTATAGTTATGGCAACAATGGTGGGAGGATGGTATCGGTAATTGGGTAGGTTTTCTAGGGATAAAAACACATTTACCAATTCAATCTGGGGAATGGTAAATCAAGTGTTTTTATCACAGAATACCACCCAAATAAATTTTTTGCATCGTTGGGACTTCGACAAACTGAATGGTGGGCAGTTGCCATAGTCGCCTCTGGGTTTAGTTGGTGAATTTCCTGCGGTTGGTTTGGATCTTCTAAAATACGGAAAGTGGTCCGAGGAAGACAACGCAGCCATTGACGTTGTCAGTGATTGAGGATTTATCAGTGTTCTCATATGCAAATCCAATCACAGAGCAGATCTAGGAAGCATCATGGCTGGAAAAGCTTATCTTGTACTGGATCTGTAGGGCAGGTATTAGTCCAGTCAAAATTGTCCAGTTCCGGTCATTAGTTGCATCGAGGTAGAAGTGTAGTGCTCTAAAGGGCACTGAAGTTTCTCCCCTTCATCCCATGTAAGGGAACACAGCGCTGTAAGAATTTAGACGCCTCTGTGGATGCTTGTGTCTTTGCTCTGAAAGATGCCTGAGGCAGACGTCTCACTGAGGTGTAGGTTGGGTCGATTCGTAGGTAAGCTCTGTCAATGTTGAGGGCTTGAAGCTCGCTGCAGCATTTTCCAGAGATCACGGTGAGCAGGAAGACACTCTTGCGGGTCAAGAGTCCTAACCATGCTTGCTGCAATGGCTCGTAGGGTTCCTTGAGAAGGCTTGTTAGTACAAGGGAAAGATCCCACTATGGAAACAGCTATCTTGTGATGGGTCTTTCTACAGTAAAGGCTTTAATGAGGCTGGTTATTCTGAAATCTTCAATGACAAAAGGTGTGTCCAGCTACTTTAACCGCCGAGTTGACGGCCGAGTGTAAAACTAAGATGGATCCCAGAAGAAAAGAGTTTGTTAAGTTACTTTGTCTGGTTTCACTGTACCAACGATGCCACAGAAGCCACTTGCCTTCATAGAATTTGCATGTAGACCCTCGGAGACAGCAGAAAGTGGATGATCCTTCCTTGCTTATGGGTGAAGATTCTCTATGGGTAGTCTTCTTGGGCCCTCTTTATCAGATAATCCAGCAGAGGAACGAACTATAGTTGAGCTGGCCAATCTGGGGCGACGAGGATGAATATTTATTCCGTCTTTGAAATATTCGCCAGGATCAGTGGAAAGGACGAAAGGAGGGAAAATGTAGGCAAACATGCGAGTCCACGATGTTGCCCACGCATCAGGGTCCGGGAAGACTAAAGTAACTCGGGAGCGGCAATCGGAGCTTGTGGTGTAGAGGCCGATAATCGAGGTCCACCAAAGGGTGAAGCTCTTCTTGCACGCAAAGTCCACTTCGTTGATGGAAGAGCTGGTCCGCCAGAACATTCCGGTTTCCAGGGATGCGAAGCGATGTGATCTTAATTTTCAGGAGAATGGCCAGATGAAAGATTTGGTCTACCTGCAGATATAGATACCTTGAGTGAGTTTCTCCATCCTTGTTTAGTAAGCAATAGCAGTGGTGTTGTAGCTATGCACTTGCATAGTCCTTCCTTTCAGCTGTTCTTGGAAGTGAACGCATGGCAAGGTGGTTTCTATGCAGCATCAGCATGTTGATGTGCGGCTTGCGTTCTTCTTGATTTCAAACTCTGGCGGCAGTCACCGCATTGGTGTGGGCACTCCATTCTGTCGTTGAAGCATTAGTGATGCAGATCTCGGAGGGTTTCTCTTCTCTGATGTAGGACTCTTGAAGCAGTGTTGATGAGGTCGCATCACCCAGGCCTGCAAGTCGGTTCCTTGAAAAAAAGTAGGAAAAAAGTAGGACCAAATTTTTTTTAAAGTAGGAAAAAGTAGGAATTTTTTGATAAAAAGTAGGAAATAGTAGGAACATTGAACACTCAAACTAAATTTTATTTGCACTTATTTTGCTTTCTTCTTGATTTGAACATAATCACTAATTAACTTTCTCTTATTTTGATCAAGAATATTTCTTTTTATGTTATCTTTTTCTAACAGCTTTTGGGCATCAGCTATTTTTCGGGAAGCTACTTCCACTAGCCCTTGACCAACTGACATTGCCTGTATGTTTTTTTTCCTATATTGCCTTCATCAGGTGGTCATTTGCTTGTTTAAGAAGGATTTGGGTTGCTTCAAACTCAAGTTGACGTTTCTGAGCAATCTTTAAATCATTGTCCGATTTGTCAAGGGTTGTTTTTTCATCATCCAATTTATTTGTTGTTTGTTTTATTTCTGCTTTCAGCTTTTGCTGTTTCTTCTGCTACCTTAATGTTTTGCCTGGCCTTTTCTTTGTCCTCTTGTAAACGTACTGACTATGCGCATAAGTTCTAGCTTCTAGCATAGCTTTTGTTACAGGAACTGCAGACGGATTACCGCCACCATACTTTTTAACTGCATCCTTCACTGTACAGAGTTCGTTGATGGTCTTAGTTGCAAGGGAAGCTCTGTCTTGTGAAACAGTCCTTTTATTATCTGACAAACTTCTTTCCATTTCTGCACTGCCGTGTGCTAAACACAGAAGGCTTTTTACCAGCTTGTCTAATGTGGGTAACTTTAAACTACCAGCAGATGACTTGATTTTCAAAACAAGGTTCCAGTAGTAGTCTATTCTATGGTACACAGTGGATTTCTTATCTTCTGAGATTTCTTTACGTACCATAAAGAAGTAATAGAATCCTCCAGCTGGTATAGTTGCCATTTATCGGTAACTGTAGCCACTTTGTCTGCTTTGATTATCTGAGGTATTAGCATTGCCAGGCACGTAATGGCTTGTGCACCACCTTTCTCCTTTCTAGCGATAGGATGAAAATATTTCAGGTCTTTCAGCAAGCTACTGTCAACTGGAAAATGACTTGCCAAATACTGCATGCACCACTGTGACGTAAAACTCTTTCATGTTATGCAACAGCAAATTAGCTTCATTTTTGAAAGCAGCTTTTGTTGGGGCTCCAACTTCCATCTGGCTTAGGAGGTAACTGATTCTCTTTTGCTGAAATCTCCACATGTAGTAACTACTAGTAAGTCTTTTCCAGTTTCAGGAATCTTACCATTAATGACACCACGGTTTCTTCCATTTTTTCATGCAGAAGATGCACCAACGGACCTTTTCCTTGAAAGAACAAAAGAAATGCATTGAAAATTGGACCGACTGATTCGAGGAACCTGATCTCATTCAATGTCTCACGAGTCAAGGTTTTGCATATTCTTTTATATCGGCTGAATGCCAGAGTAAACTTGTTTGCTTTTGTAGCCTAATCTTTTAGGACGTACCGTTGCAAAGCAGGCCAATTTGACACAATCCTCTGAAGAGCAGGAAGTAGAGTGAGCTGCTTGCTACGTGTCCACTACCGTAGCGAGACTTCATTATTTTCACGTACTCAAAAGCGTCTGTATCAATACTTTTTTGCCTTTCTCAATCTGCTGTAGTGAAAATTATGTTTTAGGCATATTATTGTCTGGAGAAAAAGTAGGAAAATTCAGAAAAAAGTAGGAAAAGTAGGAACTTTTTTTAAAAAAAGTAGGACAAGTAGAAATTGGAAGAAAAAAGTAGAAAAAGTAGGAAGAAGTAGGAACACTTGCAGGCCTGCATCACCACAAAGCTTCTGTTGTGCGAAAATCTGGAGAAATCCAAATCCTGTCTTGGTACGGGTTGTGTCCTGGTTTCCAATACACCTTCCTGTACCAGAAGAGGAAGAGTACCCGCCATCTGTCAAAGGGAAGAAAACCCGTCGCAGCGTCCAGGAGACCAATGACCTTGCGGAGGAACCTAACAGAGAAGCTTGTATGACTCAGCAGATTGAAGATTCCTTCCTTGATGGAAAAAATCCTATCCGGAAACGGGCGGACGGTGAACTACTCCAGGTGAAGAGAACTCTGAGGAAGATGAAGGATCTCATGGGGTCTAGGTGGGACTTCAAGTTGATTCCGAAGCCTAGCATGAATACGAGGTCCGTTGTGGTCTGGAGATCCTTTAGAATCTTCTTGCAGTCTTTGTTCTGGATAAGCCAGCTGTCTAAACAGACGTGAGTAGTGATGCTTCTGGAGTAAGAGTCGCAAGAATCGGTTTGGTGATCAAGGTGAAGAGCCATGGAGCAGTGCCCAATCCGAACGCAAGGGTCTTGAAATGGTAAACGTTTCTGTTGTGGACAAACCTGAAGAGACGGAACACATCCAGGTGGAGAGGGATGTAGAGATACACATACCCCAGATTGATTGAATCCAAAGTCTCCATCTTAAAACTTGCGTTGTTGATGAAATTGTTAAAAAAAACTGCCAGTTGAAGACTAGTTAGTTCCCTCCTGTCTTCGGAACGAGAAAGATGGTTCCAGATCTCGACTAACCGTTTCTTGACAAGTCCGGGATCGGAAAAGAGGCGAAGTTCTACGGAGGAAATCCACAAATTTCGGGTGATGGTGGAACAACAGTAGGCAGCCGTGTGAGATTACGAACAAGAGCAATGGGTTGTCCGTAATCTCGTGCTCGGCTTCTGCGAGTTGCTGCAGGTGGGTACTGTAACGGACATTGGCTCACCCTCGTACCTACCTGTGTGCTGTTGTGTTGTGGTTGACTCTTGATGGCGCCAAAATCACTTGTACAACGGCAAGGACTTTTAGGTTTTGCGCCAAAACCACGAGTGGACGTGCAGGAGAACGTGGCCTAGTATTGTTGGCCACGATTGGTGAACACTTTGTAACCATGAACTGGATTGGTGAACGAACTCACGAGCTGATTGGTTGTCCGGTGGAGCTCTGGATCCGACCGGAGTATATAAAAGTCAAGGGCTTCAGAGCCCGGTGTTCTACTCCCGTTGATTCTTGTGTTGAGAAAGAACGTAATAATGTAATAGAAATCTTGTCATGATTATTCCGCATTAAATAAGGTTTAACTACTTCAAGTTAGGCTTCTACATTGAACACACGTTACAGTTGGTGGCAGCGGACATAACCCGAACTACGAAGCCTAGCAGTATCACCGGAGATCGATCACGGAATTGCCGGAGGAGCAGACGTCAAGCCAGGAAAAAGTTGGTCAACGACGGCAAGCGAGGGACTGCAACCGTGCGGAGATTCAACGGCAGGGACGAAGCTCAAGCCAGACGTGGACGGCAAAAGAAAAAGTGGTCGGCGATCTCGGAGAGAAAAAAAAAATTGCCAGAAGTAACGGAAGTCAAGCCAGGAAAGTTGGTCGACGACGGCGAGCGAGGAACTGCAAACCGAGCGGCGAGTCAACGGCTGTGACGAGGCTTAAAAAAGGAGGCAATAGGGCAACGTGGTCGGCGAAAAAAATTGCATCTCACGGCGATCAAGTTGGAAGATCGGTTGAAATTATGGACTAGCATCATGCCAAAACATCTCCAGAATCCAGATTGGAGGGTTTTTCCAAGTAAATCACTGAAACTTAGTGCCTGAGGAAGACAGATGGGAAGCAGTTATACCACCAAACTTGCTAAACCTGTCGAAAATTCGCAAGATATTGTGAGATCAAGTTTTAAAAGATCTAATATCTTAACTTGGTGAAGATGAGTGTTAATCAAGTTGGACATAAAGTCTCGGAAAATAAAGTAAATCACCGAAGTGGCAGCGTGGAAACTCAAAAAACTTCAGGGCCCCGAGAGACAACGACGACGAACACGCTTCAGACGGAACCGGAAGTGCGTACCGGAAATGGAAGTGCCTGGGAGAAGAACTCGAGAAGCAACAGCTGAGAGTCCAGGAGGGAGTCGTCGATCGTCAAGCAGGTCGTATACACGTTGATTGTGATATTGTGGCAAATTTTTTTTTCAATTAACGTTAAAATTGCGAACTTGTTTTTAAAATGTTTGAAAGTGGGGAATTAGAACCATTAAAGCTTTTGGCTGAAGAGTATCAGTTAAATGTTAAGACTAGAAGAGCAATTATTAAAGTTTTGCAGGCTAAAATTGCAGATGGATCTTTAATCGAAAATGATGTGGATAGCGATTTCATTGATTTCCAAGCCGAAGTAAATCGGCAGAAAGAGCAGATTGCTCGTGAAAAGGAAGCTAATGCTGTTAGTGTTAACAAAGAAAGATTAAGGCCAGAGCATGAACGGGAAACGCAGAAAATTCACAAAGAGCTTGAATTAAAAATGCTTCTAGAAAAAGAGAAATTGCATCTAGAAAAAGAGAAATTGCAAAGAGAATTTGAGTTGGAAAAAGAAAAAATTCAACAGGAAGCCAATGCAGAAAATAAGAGACTAGAATTTGAAAGGGAGAAATTAGCAGCTGAGGAGAGAATTAAATTAGCTGAAGCTAATGCAGCTAGGACTCCCAGTGAAAATGTTAGAAATCCCAGTGATATTGGTGCAGAGTCTAGAGACAAAATGGATATGACACGTCACATGCAACCATTTAAAGAAAGTGATGATATTTTGCTCTTTTTAACAACTTTCACCCGAATTTGTAAACGGTTGAATTTTCCAGAAGATACTTGGTCATTGAGGTTATTGTCTTTATTGAGTGGCACAGCTAGAGAAGTTGTAACTAGGCTACTTAATGTAGACTTTAATGATTTTAACAAGGTTAAGCAGCAACTCTTACAAAGGTTTCAGCTTACATCTGAGTCTCTTCACACCAAATTTCGAAATGCAAGTAAAACCCATAAGCAATCTTATAGTGATCTTGCATACATGATCCAAACATATTACTCAGAGTGGATTAGAACAGCAAAGTGTGGTACGGATTTCAACAAGTTGGTTCAGCTTATGCTAATTGAACAGTTTTTAGATAAAGTACCAAATGAGTTAAAACTGTGGTTAGTTGATAAAGGGGATTTAGAAAATCTAGAGCAGGTTGCTACTTTAGCTGATGAATGAATGGCAAGGCGTCAGAGTGGTACCCAAAATCACCATAGTAGTGAAGGTAATAGTGACCAAAATTCCAAGGGAAATGGAAATAGACCTTACTATAGGAAATTTAACTATTACAAGAGCAATAATGGTAATAGTGGTAACAGTAACACAAATCCAGGGTCAAACAATGGAACAGTGGGCCATGGGCAGGCAAATAATGCAGATAGGAGTAATGGGAATGAGGATAGGATTGGGAATGGACAGCTGAATACTAAAAATGGAAATGTTTCAAGTAATGGGCAAAGTGCAAATGGGGATGGAGGTCAACATGGTTTTAGAAATACAAATGGTAATTCTAAGCAGTTTGAGGCTAAACGATCGTGCTTTGAGTGTGGTGATTCTTCTCATCTCGTCAAAAATTGCCCAAGTAAACGTAGTACAGCTTCTGTAAATTTATGCATGACCCGTGGTAAACATACATTTTCTGAATTGGACCATAACATAATAGCAGGTTATGATTTGGAAGGTACACAGTTAAGAGTTTTGAGAGACACTGGTGCAAGGCTAAATGTTTTTGCTAGCAAATTGGTAGATCCAGCAAATCTAACGGGGGAATTCATTCAGTTGAGTACAGTATTATTCCCCACTCCAGCAGAATTACCAGTAGCAGTTATGGAGATAGGATCCCCAAGTGGTAAAGTAAAAGTTAGGGCAGCAGTTTCACCCTATTTTCCAGGAAATTTTGATAGTATTTTAACTGACAAAACAATTCATGACATTCAGAACAAGAATGATGAGGAGCAGTCAGAATTGTGTAATGTTATTACTAGGGCACAGGCCAAACAACTTCATGAAGGTAGGCTAAGGGAAGAGGGTAAAATGGAAGGTATAAAACATGATGAGCTTGAAAATGTGGCTAGGGGGACGCAGGAAAATAGCAGTAGGCTAGCAGATTCTTCTGAAGTTAAGGTTAAAGTAAAATCTGTAGGTAACGATCCAGATTTAACTAAGCCAGGGGCCAAAGCCAAAGTAAATGTAGATGGTGCAGCTAAGATTAGCAGTGTGCTATCACCCTTGACTGCAGATTATACCAGTTTAGTTAGGACATCCACAGTGGAGTTAATTGAAGCTCAGAAAAATGATGAGAGCTTAGAAGGGTGTTGGAAGGCAGTTCTGGGGAGTAAAAATCCTTCAACAGAATTTTTTGTAAGGAAGGGAATATTGTACAGACAGTGGGAACAGCGCAATACGGACTGTGTTTTTGAACATATGGTTATTCCACTTAAGTACAGAAATCAGATAGTTGATGTGGCTCATTCAAATGGGTGGTCGGGACACCTAGGTAAAAAGAAAACTTTAGCAAGAATTCAGCAGTACTTTTACTGGCCTGGGATGTGTAAACAAGTTGAACAGGCGGTCAAACAATGTGATACATGTCAGCGCATAGGTAAAACTCGTGTTGTAACTAAAGTGCCATTGGTAAAGGTTCCCACAATAAGTACACCATTCAAACGCTTAATAATAGATGTGGTAGGACCAATGAAACCAACACAGCAAGGGTTCAGGTACATTCTAACAATGTTATGCCCCGCGACAAATTTTCCAGAAGCAGTAGCTTTAAAGGTAGCTAACTCTGAAACAATTGTCGATGAACTTTTAAAAGTTTTTTGTCGAATAGGCTTTCCGGTAACGATCCAGTCAGACCAAGGCAGCATTTTTGTTTCACAACTGACAACTTATAGGCCTCAGTCAAACTCTGTAGAACGAGTTCACAGGAATTTAAAAGACATTTTAAGGGCTTTGTGTTTGGAAAATCCAATTGATTGGGAGCACTGTTTGCCAGCAGTATGCTTTGCTATTCGTAGTTCAGTGCATGAAACCACACCGTCACACCGTCGGAACTAGTGTATGGTAGCAACATTAGGGGACCATTACAGTTACTTAAAGATAGGTGGGAGGATGAAGATGTAAATGTTACAGTAGTTGCACATGTGTATAACTTGATAAATAGGTTTCAAAACAGTAGGGCATTAGCAGAAGAGGCAACACTTAAAGCTCAAACCAAAGTAAAAAAGTATTATGATAAAGGGGCCCGTGATAGGCAGTATAAGGAGGGAGATGAGGTATTAGTACTCAAAACTGACAGGAAACACAAACTTGAGGTATTTTGGAAAGGGCCATTTACAATAGTGAAAAAGCTGGGAGAAGTAACCAAATAGCTTTAAACAAGGCCAAAACTAAATTAGGAATTTATCATGTGAATATGCTAAAGCCTTACTTCCATGCCATTGACACAGTAAATGTCATATTAGGACCTGAAGAATTTGAGGATACCCCAATCTGGGAAGGGAAAACTCCTGAGTATTTGAGTCCAGAGGAAGTCATTAGCATGGCTAAAAGCTTAGGTACCATGACCCCACAAATGATTGAGGAACTCAAACAAGTATTTAGTCAAGTACCAAGGGTATTCTCTTTAACTCCTGGGAGAACAAACTTAATCGAATTTGATTTAGAGTGAACAGGTGAACCAATTAAACAGGCAACATTGCACCGTTACTCACCAAGACAAAAAACAACTCATTGAAGTAGAGTTAGATAGAATGTTAAAGTTAGGGATTATTCGTGAGAGCAAAAGCACATGCGTCTCTCCTATGCTAATTGTTCAGGAGGTGGATAAAGACCCTCGGCCAGTAGCAGATTATCGACTATTGAATGATGGTACTAAAACGCAAAAAAAAACCCAATGCCTTAGTTGAGGAAATGGTTGAGGAAGCTAGTAAAGCTAAATTTATCTCGAATTATGACCTTGTTAGGGGATTTTGGCAAGTCCCAAATTCACCAAGAGCAAGAGAATTGACAGCTATCATAACCCATAAAGGAGTCTACGAGTATTTAGTGATGAATTTTGGTACTAAAAATGCTCCTTTTTTCTTCCAACGATTAATGGAACAAGTTTGCAAAAATGTGAGGGAATTTGCAGGACCATTTCTTGATGATGTTGCCGTGAAATCTCAGGAATGGGGGAACACCTAAATCACACTCCTTCCAATCAATTCCTTCAGGAAGTTCAGAAGGCAGGACTAACTATAAATCCAAAAAAATGCCAGTTCGGTATGGATCATGCAGTTTACTTAGGTCATGAAGTGGGTGGTGGTGTTAGGTCCCCTACGGACATCAAAGTTTTGGCTGTTAGTCAGTTATATAGGCCTAAAACTAAGAAGGAAATTAGGTCAATACTACGGTTAGTAGGCTATTACCAACATTACGTACCAAACTTTGCTCAGCTTGCTAGTCCTTTGACAGACAAATTGAAAGCATCCGAACCTACGAAGGTAGATTGGGATGATGCGTGTGAACACGCGTTTCAGGCTCTTAAGGCCGCAATCACTAAGAAACCGGTATTACATGCACCGGATTATTCTAAGAGATTTTTAATTCAAACAGACGCGAGTGACCGAGGTATGGGAGCGATTTTGTGCCAGGAAGACAATGACGGCAATGAGCATCCAGTCTTGTTTCTTTCAAGGAAATTTTATCCACGAGAGCTTGCGTACAGTACAATTGAGAAAGAATGTTGCTGTGTGGTGTGGGCGATCCATAAACTCAGACATTACATTGTAGGCTCAAGATTTTTAATTTTAACTGATCACAATCCTCTTGTATGGTTAAGGAATCAAGGTACAAAAAATGGTAGGCTACTCCGTTGGTCGCTAGCACTCCAGGATTATGAATTTGATATCTGTCATGAAGCTGGGAAGAAAAATTCCAATGCTGATACTCTAAGCCGACATTTTGTGTAAGGGGGAGAGTACAAAAAAAAAGCAAAGCCATTGTATTGCAACTGATGTGTGTGCATCCTAATTTGACTTGTGCTTTCCTGATTTTCCCATTGGACTTGTGCTTTCCAGACTTTTTTATCCCAAAAAAGTACTTGAAGTATGGGGGTGTAACGGACATTGGCTCACCCTCGTACCTACCTGTGTGCTGTTGTGTTGTGGTTGACTCTTGTTGGCGCCAAAATCACTTGTGTAACGGCAAGGACTTTTTTTAAGTTTTGCGCCAAAACCACGAGCGGACGTGCAGGAGAACGTGGCCAAGTATTGTTGGCCACGATTGCTGAACACTTTGTAACCATGAACTGGATTGGTGAACGAACTCACGAGCTGATTGGTTGTCCGGTGGAGCTCTGGATCCGACCGGAGCATATAAAAGTCAAGGGCTTTAGAGCCCGGTGTTCTATTCCCGTTGATTCTTGTGTTGAGAAAGAACGTAATAATGTAATCCAAATCTTGTCATGATTATTCCGCATTAAATAAGGTTTAACTACTTCAAGTTTGGCTTCTACATTGAACACACGTTACAGTACCAATCGAAGTAAGATGATTTCATGGCTGCATCGGGGAGTCCTGAATGTCAATATTTTTCATTCTTCCCTTTCTTTGCAGGAAACTTACTGCAAGGATGGGTCTTTGTTTCAGGAGTTCTGTCGCCTTGGCGCTGGCATCCTATTCCTTTTCTGTAACCCTTGCCGCACGAAAACTCACGAAAGGGTGACTCATCATTTGAAGTGGTTCTGTTTTTCTTTCGACAGATGCTGCTGCTTCTGCTGAGGTTTCTTCTTAAACATTTGGGCTGGAGCTGCGGGGCTTGCTTCAACTCGACGCTGAGAGAAGAAGCGACTTTGAGGACTTCTCCTGTAAAGCATGTGGTCGCCTCGTGGAACAGGATTTTTAGTAATTCTTGTAACTTGGTCTGATGAAGTTCTGAAGCAGAGTCAACAACGGCATCACGACAATGAGGCACGCTGTTGACCAGCCCTTCGGTTTGCCAGTTGGTGTCATTGAAGGGGAGAACTGGGCAGGGCGAACTGCTTTACCTCTAAGGTTGAAGAAGCTGTCACATAATTTTGCTGGAGGGCCTACAGGTCTGTCAAGTTCCAAAGGGTACCTTTTTCCTCTTACGTACCCCCATGTCTGAGTAGAGAGTGGACGACAAGGCCAGATTGTGGAAGGTGTTTTTGCACTGGAACTTGCTTAAATTGGCACGGTCGGTGAAAGTGTTACCAGTTTGGAGTCCTTGGTTCTCGGAGGAGCTTCAGGTGACTTCACGTGATCGAAGACAAAAATCTATAGACACATTGTCGAAATCAGGGGCTCAATAATCTCCATAGGCAGATGCAAGTTGAAGCCTCTGTCATCCGAGTCCTAACTTGTAAAAACGGCAACCTGGCAACCTTTTTGGCAAGTCGGCTTGGAGTGTTTTGTTTCCTAGACCAGTTCCTAGAGCGTAACTTGTGCTGGCGCCTGGCAGGCATGCGAAGAGTTTGAGATGACAGCATCTTCATTAGAGGGAGTAAAGGAGGGATCCACCTTGGGCGAACAGGAGGCTGAAATCTTGGGCGAACGAGGGGCTGAAAATGAAGGAAGATGGGACTGGGACTCATCAGTTATAAGCGAAGGGGCGCTGAAAAATGATAGGGCTGAGCGAACAGGAGGAAATTGACGATCTACATGCTTGGACGAAGTATTTCTCTTCAGCTTTTTTGAAGCGTGCTTTGAAGAATGTTTTTAAAGCAGACAATAATGCAAAAATGTAATTGGGTACTGGGTAGGTAGGTTCTTGGGATAAAAACTAGGAAGATGCCCACGAACATCTCCGAAGAACAAACACAACGGAAAATTAACAGTAAAACAAACAAAACAACAGAGTTGGGAAGGTGACTTGAAAACAGGTCCAACAAGATAAAATATGCTGACAAGAATGGTAGACCACTCCATGCCTGAACTGCAGTTGGGTAGGATGGGTGAGCCAGAACGAGGATTTTTGGTCCAAGTTCAGCTTCACCTTAAATTGCAGACAAAACTGCAAATGTATATTGTGTCTGTATCTGAGAAACAATAAACTTCTGTAACAAAGAGCATAACAAACACTAACTTACCTGTCTACAAGACTAGATAAATATCGATCTGCAACTCGTCGAATCTTAGGATTGGGTTGATTGAACTTGACCAGCAAGAACTGAGCATGAGTTTCTAATTCTTTCTCACGTTTATTATTTCGTAGCTAATAAGAAAAAAAAAAGAAAGCAAAAATTAACAATATTAAAACTGAACTATGTATGATACCTAGTTATCTCCAATTCGGGAGCTTGCGTGCATCCTAGTACATATTGTCTACTGCCACCCACCGAACCACATTGAAATTTTCCCTCTTCCTGGTTGCAAAGCAACATCTATGCGCTGCAGGTAAGCCCAACCTCACTACTGCAACAACCAATGCATCCAGCAAAGTCCAACACAAGAAAGCTAAAGCCGTTCAAATCGGAATTTTATCTTAAAATTGCTAAAATTAGTTGAAGTTATATTACTCATTACAACTTCTGGCACATACATTATGATGTCATCTGGTTCGATTATATGTCAGCTACAGTGTAAAGCACGTAACTGGCAGGAAGTACTTTTAACATGATGCACAAAATCAATAAGCGTGTGAGATCCAGCATACAAACCTTATGAGATACAACATCCAGGAATGTATTGAATACCCGCTCACCAACAGCAGAAATGCATGACCACAAGCCTAAAATGGTAGTAAATTTGCACAAAATATTAATCAGAAGAAAAGAACCCTTCCCCTAACAAATCTTCTTCCCAGGCATTCTTCTTACCATCTTTATCTTTTTGAATGGCACTATCCTCTAGATAGTCGAATATGGAGTGGAAACTTGTATCTTCCATATCTTGAACCCTTCAAAACACAGTAAATCAAAAGCTACATAAACCCTGTAGTAAATAAAACTACAATTTATTTGAACTGTTAAATGGATAAAATATTCGGCCAATGAGGTTGGAATAAAAAAAAAATATGTAACTTGTTCTGAAAGTGTGGAAATGAGCATTAATCGATGACAACACTGGCAGCCACGTGATAAATGAAAATGACTATAACATTAGGGGTGTGTGAATAGAATATTTTTAATTCGAGTCGAGCCGAGCCGAATTTGTAACAGACAAGTTGAGTATCGAACCAAGTTTGAGTATGTGGTGGATATTTTTTGTTTGCAAGTTCTTCTTAAATACTAAGAACAAAGATACTGCTTAATTGTGTGGGTCGTAGTTTTTCAGTTTTATGGCCATAACTTGAAAATGGTTGGTGCTATTCACTGTTAATCAGCACCACCAGAAAACTCTCGTCGAGACAATGAATTTGGTATAGTAGAATGTTGAAATCTGTCAACAATTGACGATGTTATCGCATTTTCAAGAATTCAAGTATGAATGCGAGCAGCAAGCCGAGTTCGAGCACAAGTTCCATACTTGGCACGGCTTGAATTTTTCGAGTATCGCACATTCCTACATTTAACAACTGCATCCACCAACCAGGGGTCCTACGGATCTCTGAACATTACTCTCTTTTGAATAAACTGCACGCCAACGGACAACTTGAAGGCAAACTACTTCATGGTTTATTCGGTAAATGGTAGTTTGTAGCACAAATAAGTTTCAGACTTGCCATACCAATATATCAACTTCGATGGTATTACATCAATTGGTGTATACAAACCACTGTTCAGTTTTTTGATTAATTTAAACATTCAATCATGAACTTGTAAAACTGTCAAATGGCTTATTTCCTCCATGATCACTTAATGTTTTTAGTGAACTTATAAAAGCATAATTATTCTACATAATTCTGTAAATAGGTTGAAATATAGAGAGGTTCATCTTTCAACTTTACTTTGGCTTACGAATATCACTTACCACAAATTTGAACGCTATTCTGAACGTCACAAGAAACACCACACACTAGTGTATCTGTGAATTTTCGGTGGAAACGTAATTGAGTGTATAGCCTACTGGAATCATCCACCATCTTCAGGCACGCTAACTGGGGAGACATGATTGTGTGACTGAAGTAGGCTGATGATTGCAGCATACACTCAATAACTTTTCCACCGAAAATTCGTAGATACACTAGTGAGTAATGTTTCTTGTAACGTTTGGCAGAGCATAAAAATCTGTTAATCACACAAATCTCCGGAAAAAGTCTACCCCTGGCCGCTTAACAACATGACCATAGCAAAGCAGAACAAACATCAAAAGAATCACAATTTTATCCACGACGTGCTAATACAACCGTCAAGAATTCAGTACAACAATCGTCACCCTCAGAAACAACAATACACTACCATCCTACAACAAACACCAAGACAAGATAAAAAATGTTAACAAAGACAAGGTCGGCTGAACCACAATACATTTTGCAGGAAACATGCCTAATCAATGAGTTTCTTACAGAAAGAAAGGTGTTTTGTTAGTTTGAGTATCATTTTGTTCATTTTTGCTTTAGTTAAGATCCTTACTTCAATTTATTAGTGGCGATGTAATGAACGGCAATACTATGATTGTACAATTAGACCCAAGCTCTTCATGGTAATCAAACACGCACAGGCCCATAGACTTCTAGTGTTAGATGCTGCTTTACAGTTGAGATTTGTTTTGCCTGGGTAACATGTTGCTGGGGCAAATGGCCTAGTTGGGCAGTTACTCTGATATTATCAAATATTTTCGGAGCTATGCCATACTTTGTTCAACATTTTATGCAACATTCATCTTTAATCTTGAAACTATCATCGACAATAGCACTCGTGTTGCAACTTTGTAGTCAAATCCAAAGAATATTGCAAAATAACTTGCATTTCCAACAGGAAAACAGACATTATTCAAAAAATTAATCGGTTGGATCAAGATAAAGTTCCTCGCGTTGCTTCCACACATTAGGAATTAGTTGCATTTTTAACCCAGAATCGTCACGAGAACACTTTGTCATCATATCGACGCTCATTCACGTGACAGAAATAAACCACAAGACAGTATTATTTGAAGCACAATGCATAGTCGATTTATTTGGCATGTTGAGCCCCATATCCCCAGTTGCCCACACAAACATACATTGACAAGCATGGTTTGTTCAGTTGTGAGGTTCACTGCCCAAGTCATAATTTGGGAGCTACATGTACCAGCCATCGTCTAAGATTAGGCCAGCTCATGAAATTATGATGCAACATCTCACAAGATCTACAATAGTTCACATAACAGGGTGATCAGTCGTAACCCAAGTTACATAGGCCTATGTCAACTTTTGAAGGCACCCATACTTATACACTTTAAAAAAGATTAAATTTCCCAACTTTGCTAGTTTAACGAAGTCACAACGTTAAGGCTAATTAAAAAATGTCACAGCATCCAGTTTCTCCAGAGAGGCAGTTTAATAAGTTGCTGTGTCAGAAATGGTGTACTGGTCTGCAAGTTATGGAGGCTATGGCCCCGTGTCGCATTCAAATAGCAGACGAACGATCACGACGAATTGAGTAGTGATGTGGTAGCCTGATGAAGACAGTAGTTCTGAGCTCCTCCAACTACAGAAAAAATTCCGAAAATGCGGTAGTCAGCAGGCAAGGAACACAAAAGTTCTTTATCAACAAGGTTAAAGTGTGGTATCTGTAAAGAATCGCTAAGAAATACCGACTCCGATCCGATACCGATGCACTGAATATCGGCAGATTTACTGGTATCTGTTTTGGTACAGCTTTACCTGACATACTTAGGTACGTTAAACTGGCAAAGAAGTTAAATGTAATCCTATTCCAAGTATTATATAATGTCGACACCCTGCATGTTATACGGACTAAGTTCAAAATATATTCCTACCCACTTTCATTTAAACTGGTCTACACGTTCGGCCATAATTGCAACATAACCAGACAGAATAATAAAAATGATGATTCTACCAGAGAACTTGTTCTCACAGGAGAATCGAAGTTCTCAGAGTAGAATCCGACGAAACTGTGTTACCTGTTATGTTACAAAATGGGATATCATCTTGCTGTCGGCACTCGTCATCTAACTTAATATGCATACAATTCAACTATAATTTATGCAAATTTTACGTCACCTGACCCCACTCTCTACTCCCTCTATCACCCCATTCCCATCCACTGTCTTTCGCAGCTGAGCCACAAGAGCGCCAGGGAGGCGGGAGCGGTAGTAAAGGTAACACAGTTTCGTCGGATTCTACTCTGAGAACTTCGATTCTCCTGCGAGAACAAGTTCTCTGGTAGAATCATCATTTCTCAGTCGCAGACTCCTCCTTACTATGTTACGTGTTATGCTACAAAATGGGATAAGCTTTTAAGACATGGCGCTCGGCCAGCTTCCTACCTGTCAACCACGGTGACATGCGACCTGTCCTCGTTGCAGGTGCCCATCATTTCCGTCAAAAACAAGGTGACCACACCTATGATACGCATAGCAACTGCCTGGAAAAACCTGGCGATGATGCCCTTTTTCAGTGGCCACGGTCCCATGCCGCGACCGGCGTTCAACGTAACCCGACTCCCTAGCCACTCAGCCAGGGTGATGCAGGACCCGCACGATCAGTGTGTCCAGCCTCACGTGCCCCGCACGCCAGGCCAAAGATAATAGCACCTGACCTCTGGCGCCATCGCAGCCATTTATTACCAAATGCACGGAATTCATTCCTACACCATTCCAACCACGGTGTCTGTGGAACCATAGCCGCCAAATCACCGACTATAAGACCACTTAGCTGCTGCACTGTACCTATGACACCGCCAGTACCAAGCCTCCTCGCCATCCCAACAACGTGGATCATACAGACTGCTGCATCACACACCACAAAGGCCCTACACCTGGAAACATCCCCTCTTCCTTTCCAGAAGACCACCTATCTCAGCATCCCTTGCCAATTGCAGGGGCACCCGTGTGTCGTCAGTCGGTCATCCAAAGTACCCTGGCAACAGACCAGTATTGCAAACATCATCTGTGGGCATCTGTGGAAAAAGTAACAACGACATGCTCTACCCCTAGGCGCTATTCACAACTTTCTCTGAAACACCCCCTGCCTTGCGGGCACTTAACTCACAGAACCGGGCCCTTCTTTCACCCCCGGCCCCAAGGCTCTCCTAGCTGTACCACCTGTAAGGGCCAACGTTGTTATGGGTCACCCAAATGCTACCCCCTCCGCAGTGACAATCCAATCCACATCAAAATCGCCTGACGAGGGGGGGTGGCACGGCCAGGTCAACTCACCCATTGATAATGGCCAGTCGACCCTACGGGCTGGACCTGCCAGGAAGACCACTTCACAACAAGGATGTAGCCCTTCATAACCTCGTAATCGGCCCTAAGGCCCCTACATTGCTGGCGATTATTTATCACACAAATCGGCGTTAATTGCGATTGACAACACTGCACATCTGAACCTGCCTCCCTATAAACAGTACAATGATAGGTCTCACGGCAGTTAGCCCTCAACTTGCCTACATATCTACGTCTTACATTCATAGTAACGCCCACCACTGACTTAGGTTTAATAATCACATCACACACGTGCATATTTCGTAATGCGCAGGGCATGTCTCAAGTTTCATAACGCTTTGCAGCACATCACCGTTCTCAAATTCACCCAACAGGAAAACATGTATTCCTCACTCTTTCGGCCAGCGTCGTATTTATTTATTCATTTATTAAATAGGCGAAGTGTCCTGCAGGCAGTGACCAACATTGCCTGATCACCCTCGTGGTCGCTACCACAGTTCAATTTCGTATTTAAATTTAGTATTTAAATTCATTCTCTAATCACTTCACACAAATCCAATTCGATCAACAATTACTGCCTTACTGCATCATAATGCGAGACCGATAGGCTCCATTGCTTGTAAGCCGAATCGTTGCCACGTCTTTAGGCCTAACCTCACTCGGATCCATCTGGCCCACCTGCCTCTGCGACGGGCGATGTTTACCAACGGAACACCAATGGTGTTAAACCAGGTTCATCGCATCACTATCAGCCATGGTCACTCCCAATTACGTTCGACATTGAACGTGACATTTTTCAACTTCACGCGTACAAACTCGACCACCAACACCTCATCAATCTGCACAACTTTTAGTTCCAGCGTACAATATCAGTTCTGGCTAACGCCGTCACCAGGCCGTCTCCCCTCGGCCGCAAAAATGGAACGCCCCACAGCGTTCTCACACCGTCGCTATCTATCCATCACTGCCCTACTCCCCCCGAGTAGCAGGAAACATGGCATCGCCTGCCACGTACGGTGCTTTCTCTTTCATAGTTCGTACGTCGCCATCGTCAATGTTTCATAAATAACAAGTTTTTAAAAACTTATTTGCACGCCATATCTCTGCCTAGCTCTACCGTATAATGCCCTAAGAGTTATCGTGTAACTCTGGAGATATCGCATAACTCTCAAGGCATCTCCGAAACTCAATTATATGCCACAATTTATAAAACCTTTTCATTCTCAATACGTACATCACCGGGTTATCGTGTAACCTCGAGGGTATCGAGTACCCTTTTTCTCGCTACACTCTTATAGAGTTATCGTTTTCTCTCTACACATTCTCATACTTATTTTGACTAACTCTTTTTTTGACTAACTCCTGGGCCTCGCTTGCCTCATTTCTCAACACTTCTCTCAACTCAAGCGCCTCGAAGGCGACCGCATTTTTAATTTGTTTTCTCCACTTTGAGAAATGCTTATTCGCTGCAAACAGGCCTTCCTGTTTTTAGTACTCGCCACATTCCGCCGTTAATTCTCAGTTTTACTGTAAGGCGGTCAAGATTGTAATCGATTAAAACCAAAGCGGCTAAGATTTAAAAATTGTTCGTTTCATGTTCCACAGAACAAATTAAGTAGTCCTACTTACGGTGTTTTCTGCAACTCGCCCAATTCCCAAAAATGCTGCTAGACGGAAAAGCACCATCAACCGAATTGGAAGCACCAATTTACAAACACGTCCGACATGTACCGTCGGCAAAAGAACAGTGGATACGAATGGGGCGATAGAGGGAGTAGAGAGTGGGGGTCAGGTGACGTAAATTTGCATAAATTATAGTTGAATTGCATGCAAATTAAGTTAGATGACAAGTGCCGACAGCAAGATGATATCCCATTTTGTAACATAACAGGTAACACAGTGAGGAGGAGTCTGCGACTGAGAAATTAGAAATTAGCAGTATAAAAAAGGAACCTTGCTTGGTCAATTGTAAGAAACACCTACCTAAGGGTTTCCAGTCGCAGAATAGAAAGAAGATAAATGCACTGGGCAAATCCCAGTTTGTTGACAATAGGATTAACTTCAGCCGGATGATCCAGTAGATTCATAATCTGAATGCGAAGCTCTTGAAGTTCTGACTGTAGAGTAAAAAAAAATGCTTCATTAGCCATGTTAGTTCAAGAGAGAAATGGTATGCTAGCATTAGCCGTCAGGAACTGTTTCAAGTTTTTTTCTGTATTTTAAAAAAAAATCTGTAATGTTTTTATCTCAGCAATGTATAACTTCATTAAATCAACACGAGTAAATGAATGCTATAATTCTACAAAACAAGGATGCTTTAAAAATAGGAGTAACAATAGTAATTACAACACAATAGTTAGCAATCGGTGACCGAAATGATAGCAAGGTCAAATAGGTTTTGAAAGACAAGTTATTAAACTTTATATAGAAAAATTTAAATTTAACAAAATTTGGTACTAGTGAAAATTAGTTTTGGCACCAAGAAAGTTCCTACGCAAATCACAGTAAGTAACCATCCAGTTGTTTTTACCACCACCAAGGTTTTTCCCCCACTGGATTACTCACCATTTTTCTTCAGGCAAAACACGAACTTCATTTAACGTGTTCCGATCAAAATAAATACAAGATAAGGCCACGGAAAAAAACGTTTTAGTTCTTGGGATTTTTTTTACAAGCCTAAAAAGTCACCCGGTGACCAGGTAGCTTAAATTGTGCTTTTTTATGTACTCAGATTGTGGTAGTAAATTTCTAAACTATTTCAAACTATGACTTAATCTGCTGCTTGCTGGATAACATACATAGAAGAAAGTTCACCTCTCTTAACAGCTTTTCTTAAGGAAACTTTTACGGGTTACTTTTTTTAATTAAAAAGAGTCACCAACTAGGGCCTGAGGACTGACAAATTTTGTTTCGCGGACTAAGGTCTATGTAAAAACCTGAGCACTACAACACACACACTGTCTTCTTCTGTAAAATTATTATTAAAAATACAACCTCCCATGGTTTTACCAACCAGTGTTTTTTTTTTTGGTTGGGTTCGGTTTGTTGTATTTCTGTTCCCCATTGTTTTATGCATAAATGTGCGTTTTAAATTTTTGATGGGGTATTTCTGCTGTCGTCTAGCTGTGTCCTCTGCTTCCTGATTGCTTGCATTAGAAGGAGTCCCTGGTTTCTTTGGCCTACGGGCCGGGAACATGCCAAATAACACTAGTGTTTTACCAGTTTTTTTTCTCTCCGATTCAGTGTATGTGCTAATTGTTGATGGCACCGGATGCCTTCGTTTATACATTTTAATGCATTAAACTAAATACAGTCTTCCACCAACCCAGAGACAAAGTGTAGAAACTTGAAAGCAGAAGAAATAAGACTTACCAGCGAGACACTGTCATTGCGGAGAGCTGAATTGTACATCAGTTCTGAACGTAGTGAGGATATAGAAATAAGCAAGGGCGACTTAATGGCAATCTCCCTCACACCCTCATACCATTCACGGGGCCACATACCTACAAGAAAAAAAAATTCAAGATTGCAGAATCTAAAAGTACATGTAATGTAAAGCTAAGGTAGGTTCACGTTAACACAACATTCACATAACTTCTGAGCAAAATATGCTAGTACTTAATTGAAGTTTTAAATCAAAGAATCAGGGGCAAAGAAAATGAACATTTGTTGTTAAAATTTGGTCTACTTTAGCAGGGGCCAGGCGAAACCATCAGCTAGGAGGTCTGGGGGAGCGCTGTAAGCAGAGCCCCGGAAGCTGAAGCATTTTACTGTGTTTTTAGGGTCTATTTTCGGCTTCCCGAGACACATTTGCAACACATTGTTAAACAAATTTCGGATGTTTTTCATAAACATTCTTTAACATGAGAGGTCATAAAACCTAATTGTGATCAAAATTCTGTTTTTTTTATATACATTTTATTTACAAATTAAATTAACTGGTGAATTTAAATTAAAAAAATATTACTACATTAACACTAATTAACACTAATTAGGGTTAAAAAGTAGTGTTGCTTACTTTTCAAACGGCAGAAAATTTAGCCGACGTTTCTGAATTAACTAAGAATTAGTTTTAAATCATGGTGGCGATAGGCTAAGAGGAAATGGGCCAATACCAAATAAAGCCGCCAACTAAGTCTTCAATTGTGATTTTTTTTTCACTGTTTTCATGGAGTTAATTGACTCAACAGACTTCAACAGACGAAAACTTGGCGGGTAAGCTTAACTAGTCTTGTTCTGTACAAATTTAGCTGACATTTTGGCTATAACCCTTTCGAGAACATGCAGTTGGCCCTCAGAGGTAAACGGCCATTTGTTAGCACAGTGAATTTTTTTAAGTCCTGTATTGGTCAGACGCTGATTTTGAGTTAGCGTCCTCTTGGTTAGGCCAGGACTTTGACCACTGGGCTGCTGTTTTTTACTTAGTTTGGGATCCGTGTGACCCCTCACAAACTTTGCATTGTGCGTTGGACTTTTAAAATCAAGCCTTCTCCTTTTAAAGATAACTGGCCAGGTGTTGGATACCAAACGTGTCTCATAACTAAGATGCCAGTTAAATCATGGTATTGACTGTAACGCAGCAAATCAATTTTCAGTTTAGCCACTTACTGTTACGATTTTCGCTAAGTTCATTAGTATCTCGTATTCAAACGACGAAAACATAGTTTGAATCCATAACAAGTTTTGTTTTTCACATAATTAGTTGATGTTTCTGAATTAACTAAGACAGCTCTTAAATTATGGAGGTGATGAGGTAGCAGCAGTAGCAAACTCTGGCAAATGAAACCGGCAAACAAAATGGCAAACCCTATTTTCACTTTCCCCCCCAATATTTGTATTAATTTATGTCGTAATGTAGACTCCGTAATTCGGCTATTCCCCGACGACAATCTTAGTTAACCCCCCCGTGGCGCTACCCCTGACACTGGGCCGTATGCAGAAGTAACAAACCTGATGTTTGGCAGGAAAGGCATCCTGCAGCAGCCCCTCACATCGCAACGCATGTTTCCATTTCTCATAGACAGATGGTGTCACCATGCAAATGCTACTTGTAGTTCAAATTCTAATCTGACGATAAACAGTGCAGCAGTTTCAAAATGTGTCTTTCTAAGGATTTAATACTTCCAATAATGCCACGGAAAAGAAATGTGTCGATTCTCGAGCATTTTTTACAAGTCCAAAAACTCCAAAATACCAGTATTACCTGGTTGATTTTGGTTTCTATTGCCTGTTGAAAACATTACCTTTTTTATAGCATTCTCCTTCTCAAAATGCTGTTCAATCTAGAGAAATTAAATTGAAGGTGTCCTTCCGGTTCGCTATCTACTGCGCAGCCTCCATCATATAAAAGACGAAGCAGAGCGGTAAGCTCACCTTTTCGGACCTCTATAGTGTCAAAAAAGGCAACAAGAGGGGAGGAGGACGAGACCAAGGTAATGTATATTTTCAACAGGCAATAGAAACCAAAATCAACCAGGTAATACTGGTATTTTGGAGTTTCTAGTTGCATTTAAATATCCATTACCTTTTTTATAGCAATCCCATAGACTTTGTCAAGGCGGCAGAAGCCATTTGACTAAAGTGCCCTCAGGTAGCGACCAGTTCCCTTCACAGAAAAGTTTGTGTGCAAAAAGGGTCAAAGTATACGTCGGGCAGCTACGAATGGCCCGATATGGTAAAGTCCCTCAGCTTGATAGGACATATCTCGGAGATAGTGGGACGTGAAGACTGTGGGATGTCTCCAGGAGGCAGCTTTCATTACATCAGTGATGGGAATGCTGCTGTAATGATCCCGGGACGTGGAAATTGCACGAAGTTCATGGGCCTTTACTCTGATGCCTTCAGAGATGCAGTTGATGTCAAGTGCTTCGTAGGCTTGTACGATAACACTCTTAAGCCAAGTGGCAACCATGCGTGTTGATGTCGTACTGACTTTGTTACTAAAAAGGAGAAACAACTGAGAGCGTAATCGTCGTATAGGTTTGGAGGCCTTTAGATAGAAACGAATAGTCCGGACTGGGCAGAGAGCCCGTTCCTCTTCGTCACCTAGGATGGTTGACAGGGAAGGACTGATGAAGGGACGAGTTCGTTCGTCGAGTTTCTGAATCTTAGCACGGAACGATGTTCTTGGAGTCAGTGTTACACCAGTGTAGTCAGGCAGAAAGAAGCAGTCGTTTTCAGTATGAGATGTAATTCACTGCATCGGAGGCACGCGGCTAGAGCCACTAGGAACTGTCTTCCTTGTAAGGTGGCTGAGTCTAGATGAGCTCATGGGTTCGTAGGGTGGAGCCAAGAGTGCTGTAAGGACGATGGACAGGTCCCAATCGGGAAATTGTTGTGTAGTGCGTGGTCGGTCCAGGTGGAAGGCATGGATTAAGGACGAAATTCTGTAATCTGTGAGGAGGTCGTTGTTACTAGCCGCTTTGAAGACAGCACTCAGGGCGGAACGGTATACTAAGATTGTGGAGCGCCTGAGTCCACTGTTGAACCGAGTTATGAGGAACCGGAGAAGGTCGTGCAAAGGGGGAGAAACTGGATTTAACCTGTTCCGTGACACACCAAAGAAGCTATCGTTTCCAGTGACTGTCGTAAATCTTGTTGGTAGAGGATCGGACGGCTCGTGATGCGATGCGAGTGGCCTCGTCCTCAAGAATGCCAGATGCTCGGAGGAGCTGGATGATAGTAGCCACCCGTGAAGTCGTAATGCCTGGTGGTTCGGGTGGAGGATTGTTCCTCTGTCTTGGGACAAGAGGTCCGGACGGCTCGGTAGGCAACAAGGTATGTCGATGAGGAGGCTGAGTAGTAATGGGAACCAAGCTGCTACAGGCCAATTCGGTGCTATTACGAGGAATCGTCCGTGTGAGTTAGCGATTTTGCGTAGGACAAGAGAGAGGAGACGAGGGGGGCGGGGAGAAAGGAATGTGCGTAGAGGTGATCCCAATTCAAGGTTAAAGCGTCCACTGCCATAGCGCGAGAATCTGGGAAGGGGCTGACGAATAGGGGAAGTCTGGAATTGTACCTGGTGGTGAAGAGGCTGACCATTGGGTGATTCCAGAGACGGAACAGGACGGAGCAAATGGTCGGATGTAGTGACCATTCGCTCGTGGGCGGCTCCCGACGAGAGAGGGAATCGACAATCACGTTCAATGACCCCGGAATGTGGAGCGGTAGAAGGCAGACACTAAGTTGGATGCACAGTTGAAAAATCTGAGAGGTGACTTAATGGAGGGATAGGAGTGCGTTCCGCCTCCCTTCCGAAGGTAATTAGCAACAGCAGTGGTGTTGCCTATGTGAACTTGTACTGTTTGACCTGCCACATGGTCCCGGAAATGTTGAAGGCCAAGGAGGACTGCCAATAGTTCCAGATGATTGATGTGGAACGTCGTTCCAGTTGGCCATTCGCCAGAGATGGTTAGGTTGTCGATGTGGGCTCCCCAACCTGATTGGGATGCATCCGTGAAAAGATGGACCTGAGGGAGCGGTTCGTGAAGAGGAACTGTAGCTGTCAGGTTGAGGACGTCCGTCCACCAACTGAAGATGTCGGTGGGGAAGGAGGGACCGAGAGGTTGGGACGGCAGAGATAGAGCCAGTTGGGGATTGCCCCAGTAAGCAGAACGGTAATGATGTTAACGGTCATGCCATCCACCTGCCGTAGGGAATGAGGTCTACGAAGGAGTCGATGATTCCGATGGTGGAGGCGAGATCTCGGAAAGTGTGGAGAAGCATGTGTAGGAAAGTGCTGGAGGACCGAAGGTGACTTTCGATGCGTTCCGGAGACAGCATGACTGTTGAGTGTTAGAGGTCGAAGAATAACTCTAGGAACATGAAAGATTGAGAGGGCTGGAGACTTGATTTCGGAAGGTTTATGCCCAGACCCAGGCGATGAAAAAGAGACACAACGTCGTGTAGATTGTTGGAGAGCGTTGACTGGTTGGGATGGGGCAGAAGACAGTCGTCTAGGAAGGCATGGATGCAGATACCTTGCTGGTGGAGATAGGCGAGAATGGGATGTAGTACCATGCTGAAGATGCATGGGGCGGCGTTCAGTCCGAAGGGAAGGCAGAGTAACTCGAACACTGTTCCATCTAGCAGAAAACGGAACAGGTGGCGGACAGACGCATGAAGCGGAATGTGAAGGCATGTGTCCGCAAGATCTAGTGACACTGTCCAATCATTGGGTTGTAATGAGTCCTGAATGGAAGAGAGTGCTTCCATTTGAAAATGTGGATTGAGGATGAATTGATTTAGTGGTTTCAAGTTGAAAATGAGGTGCGTTCCGCCTGATTTCTTGCTGCATATAAAGATGCTGCTATAAAAGCCCGGGGTGAATGGGGATAACACAACACGAATTGCTTGTTTTTGAAGGAGGGACGTTATTTCCGTCTGGAGTAGAATGGGGGCTGGTGCTTCCAGCTCCCAAGGCAGATCTTGCACAGGGGGCTTCTGTAAAAACTTTGGCTTGACGGCATTTTAAATAATTGAAAGAATCACTGGATCGGAGGTTTCCTTCTGCCAAGCTTTGACATGGAACCGAAGACGTCCCCCTACTTCTTGTGGGGGAGGTGGAATGTCAGTAATTGTCACATCCCCTGTTGCGGGAACGAGAGGAGGAATGTTGTCGTCTGTCAGGAGTAGAGGGACGGCCCAGGGAGGCCCTGGGAACGGGATGGAAAGGGCGATACGGAACTTAGCACCGGAGGTGGAGCAGGGTCTGATGTCTTTGTGACCTTCCAATCTTCCTTAGGTTGGTCAGGCTTAGAGGACAGACGGAACGTGGTGGAACGTGTGCGCGTGAACCAATTTATGGCATGGTAGGTAGCAAAGCAACTCATCCTAAAACCTTGACTGATGAAGAATGCCAGTTGGCGAGTGTCCTCAGGAAGAGAATCCGTGTAGAGTCTTTCAAACAGTGCGTTAGCGGCTGTGCTGAGGAGTCCGCCTGAGACGCAGCACGAAGTCCAAGGCGGAGGGTGCGGTCGTTGTCACGTAGGACGAAAACAGGAACTGCAGCTCGTCGAGGAAGATAGAAGGAGGAGCCAAAATCCAGTTTGGTATCAGCAGTGAGGAATTCCGACTATGGATAAGTGTCAAAGTTTTTTGGATTGGCCGTTCCTTCTCCGATGGGACGGAAGAAGTAACTTTCACGGCCCGGACAAGGTGGAGGTGGGTCTTTATCCAATTCGAGAGGCATTCCGTTACCGAGGAGGACGCCGCCGGAGCTGAGTAATGTGGTGAGAAGTGTGGTTGACTGGCACAGTAATGGAGGCTGGTGTGGGAGTTGGTCACGCAGGCCAAACCCAAAACCAGTCGCAAGGCCACGGTTCTTGGAGACTGGGTCGGAGGTAGAGGAAGGCTTGTATAGGAAGCAGTCTGGGATGATCCCTTCGACAGTTTTTAACAGTTCATGAAGTGGGATCCGAGGAACGGAGGGCCCTGGAACGGAGGGCCAGTATGTTCTGAAAGGGATGGGTCCGGTGAGTAATAAGAATCAAAGTCGTCGTCTGCAGGAGGAACGGGTGGAGTTGGCAAAAGAGCTGGCGGAACGGAATGTGGAAGCGGGTTATCCGGAACGGTAGAGGGACCAGCGTCCTCAATAGACGGACAGTGACGCTTAGGGGTGGAAGCAAGCCAAGACGAAGTATAGGCTGAGACTGGTGGCTTTCGTTTACAAGTTTGGAGAGAAGAGTCCATAAGAGTATGCACTTGGGATGAGGTGAGTGGATCGTTGGTCCGCTGAGTGGCGGAACGCCCAGTTACCGAAGGTTGGGAGGAATGCGAAGACAAGTCCAGAGGAGTGAGTTGCGGTCCTACGGAGGAGGCCAGCTTGGCAGCAACTTTCCGGGTTTTGAGCTGGAGTTTAAGGCAAGCGTACCGTTCCTTTGTTCGAGAGAGCTCCTCGGAAAAGAACGCAGGTCCCGTACCACTAAAAACATTGTTAATAGAACTACTGTGAAATTTAAATTCAACTGTCAAATGGCTTATTTCCCCCATGATCGTTTAAATTCACAAAAAAGACACTCTCACAGTCTTGCTAATTTTCAACAGTACCTCTACTGTCTTCATCAGGCCCTCCAAAGTTCAATTTAGGTCTCTGGTTACATCCTTGCTTGTTATCAGTTGCTTGGATTTGAATTTGGCAGTTATCACAGCCTCCAGTATTTGCAAGGCATGGCCTACATTGTGGCCTCCCATACTTGCAAGGCATAGGTCCAATCTGGCCTCTGTTGATTCTCCACTTGTGCGCCAACCTCTCTCCTAAGTCTTTTCCTACTAAGTGTCCCACGTTGGGGTGTGATGGACCCTGGATATTCATAAGGGATATCCCATTATTTTCATGGTGTTGGATGGCAACAGATTCAAGGCAACGAAGATGACTGTCCCGTGCCGAATTAGAATGGATAAGCGTATCTGTTCAATCCCAAACAATCTCATGCTGTATGGCAGTATAATGGGCTGCAATGCCATAATTTTCGGCCTCATTTCTGAGCACGAACCCGAGTGGGGATTTGTGGAAAAGGGTGCAAGATTTTATCAAGATTGAAGTGGAAAGGACTGGTGAATTGACGAAAAACGGCATCTTCGTATATTGAAGGAGTTGGGTATCCATGAGTATTCCTATGAGGAGGCCTGGCGAGGAGGGAGGAAACGATTGACTCAGGAGCTACATGGTGGGGGAAGGGCCCAGGGCGAGAATGATTTCCCATTTGTACTGAACCAGTCCAATGAGGAGTTTTCAAGGGAAGAAATGAGTGTTCTCAACCTTGACATGAAATTTGTGCCGGTAGAGCCGGGTGGTGACCTAAACGTGAGATCGAATCTGGTGGCGGATGTTGGACTGTTGTTTGCAAACTACACGTGGTCACCGGAGGTGAGGCTGAAATTGCAGCAGATGGTTGTAAAACAACCCCCCAGGATAAAGCACAACATCACAGTGGGGCAGGCTCAGGCGATTCGTAAGCTTAGAAGGAATGAACAGGTGGTTGTGTGTAAGGCTGACAAGGCGAATTTGACAGTGGTGCTAGCGAGGCAAGATCATGATGCCAGGGTGGTGAGAGACATTGAAGACTCGTGAATGTACCGGAAGACAGAGAAGCAATTAGGCAACAGACCAGACCGATGTTAGACTTTGTGTTAAGCTTAAATAGATTGAAAAGTGAAGGGCACATTTCCAAGGAAGAACTGAAAGAGCTGACAACAACGGCCCCGCAGCGCCTACCTACGATTTTCGCTCAAGTCAAGACCCACAAGGAGGGAGCCCCCCCCCGGCTCATAACATCTGCCAAAGGGGGGATGGCTCAAAAGCTGGACTGGACCGTGGTGGAAAGGCTAAAGAAGTATGTGAACGGACCTAGCAGACTGAAGAAGACTGAAGACTTGATTGAGGAGTTGAAGGATCTTGTGCTTGAAGAGGACGAAGTGATGGTATCATTCGATATAGTCAAATTGTTCCCGAGTCTGTCACACCGTCTGATTTTGGAAATGTTGGCACTATCACGAAGACACTATCACATTCCGAGGGAAGACTTTAAGCATGATCGAGCACTTCTGAAAGTTCTATTGTCATCCATTTACGTAGAGTTTGGTGAGAAGACGTATAGGCAAGAAAAGGGGGCCCCCGATGGGGTACTCCAGCTCGCCAATAATAGCAGAAATGATTTTGCAGCACCTAGACGAGATGTTACTGGCGACTGGGTTAAGCGTACGGATGTGGAAGTGTTTCTTCGCAGTGCTGAAAAGGAGTGCCCTTGGAAAGGTACTGGAAAAAGTCAACAACTGGCGGGGTGATCTTTTCTTCACGGTAGAGGAAGAAGAGCAAGGAGTGCTGCCCTTTTTGGACACTCTAGTGAAAAGAGTCAAAGGAGAAAGGAAGGGGGTGTTTCAGCCTTACAAAAAGCCAATGGCAACAATGCGTGGCATTCTATACTGCTCGGGCCACCAGAGGGAATAACTCGTTGCCATTGCGCAGAACGAGATGGTGCGAATGGTCCGAAACTCGAGCAACTTGGAGATAGCAGGCCCCCACCTCCATGAAACTAAGGGCAAGTTCATTAAACTGGGTTACCCAGCTGGACTGTTGAACAGGTTGCGGAAGAAGGCGATTTCGATTGTAAGCAAGAAGAAGAAAGAGAAAACAACTGAAAGAGAATGTGGACTGAATCAGAGGCTGAATGAGCAATGTTCGAGAGTGAGCCTGACTTATCTGGAGGGAGTGAGTGGCCCTATCCGCCAAATCTTGTACAAAAATGGCTTTAAGACATATCTGAGAAAAGTTGAAGGGCTGAAGAAGCGTATAGGGAGCACAAAGAAGAAAGCTCAAGTAACAAGTGGACGAGTGACTCAAAAATCTAGGGATGAAGAGGTTATGAAGAACCGTGTATGTGGGTGAAAGGAGGAAAGGACTGAAGACTCGGCTAGGGCAGCATATGGGCAATGTTAGGAATGAGGCGGAAGATTACGGCATTGCAGCCATTGTACTGCCACACAGCATGAGATTGGTTGGGAAAGAACAGAAACGCTTATCCATTCTAATTCGGCACGGGACAATCATCTTCGTTGCCTCGAATCTATTGCCACCCAACACCACGAAAAGAATGGGATCCTCCTTATGAATATCCAGGGTCCATCACACCCCAACGTGGGACACTTAGTAGGAAAAGACTTAGGAGAGAGGTTGGCGCACAAGTGGAGATCAACAGAGGCCAGATTGGACCTATGCCCTACAAGTATGGAAGGTCACAATGTAGGTCATGCCTTGCAAATACTGGAGGCTGTGATAACGAAAATTTTAACTAGTGAAAATTAGTTTTTACTTACCTAAAATACTTACCTTCAGTAATATTGCTAAAACCACCTTTTTACGCTATTTACTGCTCGCTTATGAACTAAAAACGATAATTTAAAAATGTAAAATTAGTTTTTACTAACCTAAATACTTACTTCAGTAATTATGCTTAAAATCATCATTTTACGCTATCACTGCTCATTTATCAACTAAAAAACTCCCTTTTTTTAGCTTGTATCCAAACTTTCTCTCCTCTCCCGCCAGGGGCGCTGCTACTCCTAACTAGGAGGCCGCCATCTTGTTTGTTCCCCTTATCACATTTTGAACTCTCCTTTCAGTGAATGCGGGGAGGCGGGCGGGTTCTTACTGAAGTAAGTATTTAGGTTAGTAAAAACTAATTTTACATTTTTAAATTATCGTTTCTTACTACCTGCAAATACTTACTTCAGTAATTATGCTGAATTTGTCATTCAGGCGGTGGGGAAAAACCTCACTGAACCCGGGAGAGCTTGCCTACTACTGTTTTAACATGGAATAAGTCAACTTACCACTTCTACACAGTTGGTCTCGTCTCCTCTTCCAGTTACTTCACTGGCGTGCTTAGTTGACTGGGTGTCCCTAGTCTACACTCGAGGTGACTCCCTCAGTCTGAGTCAGCACTATAGTTCATTCACCAGTGTGTGCCTCCGTCCGGGCGTCCCCAGTCTACACTAAGGGTGACCCCATCCGGTAGAGTTTGATGAAGGTGGTACTGCTATTCCATGAGCACACTGTGATCACCTCATCTCAACGCCCATGATGCGGCTAATGCGCGAAGCTCGTGTGCTCTAACTATAGCGGGGAGATCCCCGTGATCCTGTCCGTTCAAGTATGCTCTTTTAATCACGGCCCAGATCCTAGGCACGCCCTTATCTATAATTTCACCACTGTTTGAGTCCACATCAAAAAACAGTGGAGTTGGCTTGCTATGAAATTGCAGTTCTCCTTCTTATTTTCTGTTTTGGATAGGTAGAACCGCACCGCTTTGATGTCGTTCCCGGTTTGCAATTTTTTGCTCTGACATGGGCCGAAAACGTCAAAAATACCTCCGACTAGTCAGACCAGTCCGACCAGTCTTTGGCAAAACTAATATGACCCTCATCCCTGGTGAAGGCTGCCAACTCACTTTGGCGTGCTGCCGAGGCTACAGCGACTAGGAATACAGTCTTCTGGGATAGAGATAGAATGGACGCATTTCTAGCTGGCTCATATGGGGCGCCCATTAGACTTTGCAGCCCCAACGGCAGATTCCATGTGGGGAACAATTTCGTTTGTCTTGGTCTCCCACTTTCAACGGCTGTCATCTGTTTGGAAACCACCACATTGGAAAACAGTCTTTGGATCCCCAACGCATGTCAACACGAACGATAGCCCTTGGGGACAACCTTTGACAAAAAGCTCTTCAAAGAAAGCTGTCAGCATTCGTAGGTCCTGGTTGCATGGGTCGCAGTCCGACTTTACACACCACTCGAACCACTTTTTCCATTTGGCATTGTAGTTACGTTGCGAGGACTCCCTCAAACACTTCGTAATCCTGGATGCCACTTCCGTCTTAAATCCCTCCCTCACCAAATTCTTCCTTAGAGTTTCCACCCTTGAAGATTCAGCATGGAAGGGTTTTGGTGCAGGGTCCTCCCCCGATGCTGGTGATTGGCAAAGGAATGGATCCGTCTTTTCCAGCTCCATCAACTCTGGGAACCATGGAGGCGCTGGCCAACAGGTGACTACTAGGATGAATTTCCCTTTGGCCACTCTCAACTTGTTGATCATTTTCCACAGAAGGTACGCATTTAGACCTTCCCAGCTGATTGACAGTGTGTCCGTTGCCCAGGCCCTCCATCCGGGAACGGGGACACAAAACATGAGAGCTGATTGTTGTAGTGCAAACAGATCCACCTACGGGGTTCCCCACTGACGAAACATGGCTTCCAACCCTGAGGGTCCAACATCCATTCCGTAGACAGCACCTGTGAACCCCGGGACAACTCTTCCGCCCACACGTTGAGACTTCCTGCTATGTGGCGAGGAACCGGCGAGATTTCGTACCGCATGCAGATCTCAAACAGGCTGGAGGCTTCTTCCATAAGAGATTTCGAATGTGCGTCTGCACCTTTCTTCACATACGCAACAGCCGTGGCATGATGCCCATTGCCTGACCCCTCAGCCTTAGCTTCCAGGCAAGGAGGGCTCTCCAAACTGCTCTGAGCTCCAGGACGTTGACGTGCAGGACCTTCTCTTCTTCGCTCCAAATGCCTGATGCAGTTTCCCCGGCAAGGTGAGCACCCCAACCTAACAGGGCGGCGTCTGAAATTAGGAGCAACTCCGGAACGGGCTCGTGAATGGGCACTCCAACTTGAAGGTTTCCCTTCGCCGTCCACCACGACCAGCTCTGCCTCGGGAGGTCTCGTAGCGGAATGATGTCCCCCATCTGTTCCGCGGCTGCCCCGCTGTCTTCTGAACCAGTGGCCGCCAGTGGCCTAAGGGTACAAGTCTGGCATTGGAGTCCAAGAGTCCAATGAGCGATGCCAACTCCCTCGCCGTTACCTTGGTCCTTTTGACGAATGTCTTCACCGACGTTCTCGTCTTGACGAACCTCTCCAGTGTTGGTTTTACCACCATATTTACAGTGTTGAACATTGCACCCAGGAACACAAAACAAGTGCTTGGAACTGGTCTGGACTTCTTGAGGTTTATACCAAGACCCAAATGTGAAAACCAGGAGCTGCACATTTCCCACTGCTGGGTCAAAAGAAAACCGTCCTTGTTTCGAACCAGCCAATCTTCCAAATAGGCGTGAGCTTTGATGTGATGTAGGTGCGGTATGCAAGCACAGGTTTCCGCATCCGGGTAAACACGTATGGAGCCGTCGCTAAGCCGAAGGGAAGAGATTTCCATTGGGACGATTTTCCCCCCGCCACAAGGCGGAACAGATGTCGAGGGGATTGAGGGGAACGTGCCGATACGCATCCTCGAGGTCGATAGAAATGGTATACTCTTCGTGCTGGAGTGAGTCTCGAATTGATTCGATCGACTCCATCTGGAAATGTTCCTTTGCGAGGTGTTGATTGAGTTTCCGAAGATTGAAAGAACTCGGGATCCTCCTTCCGTTCGGAATCGCCCTTGCTGGACTCCAAAAACCTGTACTGCCCCCTTCACAACCAGCAAATTGACTCCCTTGATAAGTTCTGGGATTTCGGAACGTCCTACCAGCCAGTCTCTAGTTACAAGCCTGGTGACGAATAGCGGTGTGTATCCCTCCTCCAGAGCTCGGATGACGAAGGGGTCCGACGCAATCCTCTTCCAATGTCCAAGATGTCTGGCAATCCTCCCCCCCCCCCCCCCTGCGGTTAATGGGGGGGGGGGGGCGCCCTGACCATGGCCAGTCACTGACGTGGAGGTCTTTACCTCTTCCCCGGAACGATCCTCGGCCACGCTGGTAACTCTCTGGTCCTTTCCCGCGTGACAAGGAGGGGGGATGGTCACGAAAGGGCGAACGATCCTTTGACTTGTCCGCTGGCTTTTTGCTGCTACTCTTTCCCCCATATGGATCATTCCAATGTCCGGATGCTGGGTGTTGGATCTTTGCATACATAGGCTTGCTTCGATAGCTTCCATGGTTCGTGCTGACCAATGTTTGGGCAGGTCGAACCTTTTCTTTGAGTTCTGGGGCCAATACAAGTAACTGTCCATTAAGCAAGTCTCCAGAACCCTGAACTGGCAAAAGTCTCAACTTGCCCACTACATCCGCCGGGAACCCAGTTGCAGATTCGAGGAAAGACATTGTTCATGAGTAGACGGCATTGCCAACTTAAACTATCTTTGTGGCATGAAGACGCTCGCTTAAGAAGATGCATACATTCCCTAATTGTTTTATTTTCCATGAG